>JAYDZE010170336.1:0-20512 GCA_034509125.1 Monilaria moniliformis | reverse complement strand
CCCCCCCCCCCACAAAGACTAATGCACTTAAGAAGGAGATTAGAGGAGCTCAACAAGGTTTTTGATGAGTCATGGAGTGCATATTGGGCTCGATTCAAAAGGCTAGTGGATAGTTGCCCTAACCACAAGTTTTCGAAAGGCGATTTACTCCAATACTTCTATCAAGGAATGAATGTGGGGAGCAAGAACATGGCCAACACAGCCAGTGGAGGTGAATTTTCTACCAAAAGAGTTAGTGAGGCACAAATTGTGATCCAACATCTTGTCAATGCTACCCGAGAGTATGACGAGCCACAGGCGCGATTGTTGAAGAGGGTGGAGCACTCCAATGCCAACACCGCTAACTTGGAGAAGAAAATTGATGCCAAGATTGTCAAGTTGGAGAAATTGCTCACAACGGTGGTGGACAAGGTGGAAAGCTCATCTACACCCGAAAAGCCGTGTGGAGCATGTGGAAGATTTGGCCACACCTCGCTGCAATGCCGAATGGAGGATGTTGATGCCATGGCACAAGTAAATGGTAATCAAAATTGGAATGGTCAAGGCCAAAAGAGGGATGCATTCACACCAACTTACAATATGGGGTGGCGTGATCACCCCAACATTCGGTGGGCTGAACCAAACCAACATCAAGGCCCTCCACCAGCACTTCATCATCAACAACAGCCACTTCCACTCATGCAATGTGAGACCTATAGGCCGTCGCATCAATGGGGTTTTCAACATCAAAATCAACCTCAAAATCCTCCAAAACCGGCCAAGAGCTTGTAGGAAATGATGGGTGAGCTTATCTCATCTCAGCAATTCATTCAAAGCAATATGCAAGCCAATAACAATGTGGTCCAAAGGTTAGAAGATGCCCGAAATGAACATAAAGTGAACCTTGAAGCACTTACTAGACAAATGTCACAACTAGTTGTTTCAATGAATGAAATGCGTGAGAATGAATGGATGATTCCTGCCCAAGTGCAACCACCTCATAGGGAGAACATAAATCAGATCATATTGAGGTCTGGAAAGGAGTTGGTGGGACCAGTAGCCTCAAACTTCAAAAGTAGACCAGGGGAGACATCTAGAAGTAAGTCCAAACTGTCTAGTTGACCAGTTCGAAGGTCCTTACTGAACAGCAGAACGAAGAAAGAGCAAGTGAAGCTTCCTTCCATCCAACACCTAATTCAAACCACTTTCTCCATGACAAAGGAACTTAACAGAATGATCAAGAGGAAGTGACTGAGAAAGACCAAAGGGCAGTGCATCACCCCATTCCAAATGTGCAACCCTCTTTTCCAGGGTGATTGACAAAGCAGTCCAAGGAGGATCCCATGGACTTCATGTCGATCTTTGGCAAGTTGGAAATCAATCTTCCTTTTCTTCAAGCATTGAAGTTGCCTCCACTTAGCAAATTTGTCAAGGACTTCATTGCTGGGAAGTCAAGAGGAGACGGCAAAATACTGATCGGTGAGAATGTGTCCGCCGTTATCCAAAATAAGCTTTTTTCGAAATTCACAGATCCAGGTATGTTCACGCTGTCTATCTTGATTGAAAATGTCCAGATTGAACATGCTATGTGTGACTTAGGAGCATCAATAAATGTCATGCCATTATGTGTGTATAATAGTTTAACTGAAGTCGAGTTAGTTGAAACTAGACTTGGGATTCAACTTGCTGATCGATCTTGCATTTGTCCATAGGGTGTGTTAGAAAATGTGCTTGTGAAGGTTCATGATTATTTATACCCGGCGGATTTCTATGTGATTAAAATGAATGACATGCTTTCTAAGGAATCAAGTGGTGTGTTGCTTGGTAGGCCTTTTCTAAGAACTGCAAAAACTATTATAAATGTGTTTGATGGAACTATATGCCTGGACTATCATGGTGAAAAGTTTACTTTTAGCATAGATGCTGCTTTGAAACAAACGTTGGATGTCGAAAATGCACATTATATTGATATCATTGACCCCATAGTCCAAGAGCATCTTGAGGCTGAGTTTTTACAGGGAAATATTAAGAATTATTCAGATGAATTAGATGACCTTGAGGCTAAGGGGATGAGCAAGCTACTGGACTCACATGGGCTTAGTGACGAGGAGATCGAAGCCGAAATTCTAAGGTTGTGCAATATACCAGGACGTTCAGAATGGGCAGCCAACCTTGATCTGCCCAGCTTGAACGTGCCAGAAGGGTCTTTATTGGCTGGAGACAAACCAATGAAGCTAGATTTGGAACCACGTCCACCCAATCTTAAGTATGTCTACTTAGGAGATGAGGAGACACTTCCAGTGATCATCAACAGTGGGTTGGAATGTGAGCAAGAGGTTGAATTGGTGCAAGTATTAAAGAAATACAAAAAGGCCATTGGATGGACGTTGGGCGACATCATAGGAATTAGCCCCGATCTTTGTATGCATTATATTCACTTGGAGCCAGATGCAAAACCACACAGAGATCCTTAAATGAAGCTAAATCCGAACATGAGAAGGGCCATACTTAAGGAGATATCAAACAAAATTACAATTTCTGATAGCAATTCCAACCTATTGGGGCGGTGGAAATTCAAAGACGTTGTATACCTCCATCTTCAATCGTGCTCGACAACCACCACTTTCCATCTGCCCAGTTTGAAGGACCATCATGAATTACTACAGGAGCTGCACAAACTGCACCCGCTGATTCTGCACTGATTTTGGGCGTTTGGAGGATGTTCAGTCTCTATCCTGTATATATAGTAAATATTCGTTTTATTTTTGCTTTAAGAAGTTTTCCCTTTTCTCTGAGCAAGCTCAACAAGATCCTCAAGCTGCTCTGCCCTTCTCTACAAAGACTACCAAGTCTGTGCCACAGGAGCATGCTGCCCAGCCAGAACCTGTTGTTGCTGCCAAGGAATAGCCTGCCACCATTCAACTTCCCCCTGCCGAAGCTACACTTGCACCAGTTCCAGAATCTTCCCGTGCTGCTTCTCGCCGCTGTCGTCGCGCCCGGTGACCCTCTCTTCCTTCTCACTTTTGTTTTTTCTTCTTTTCTTTTTAGTTTTGTGTGTTTTGTTTGTGTTTTGGTTGGTCCCTCCTTGCATTGGACTTGGCTTGCCTGAGGGCAAGCAAGGTTCAAGTGTGAGGTGGTTTTGCGTTTTTGTGTTTGTTTTCTTGTTTGTGTCTTTGAGTCTATGTTTGTTTTAGCAACAAGTCAAGCATGTTCCATTTGTTACCTACCTGACTCTACACTTTCAGAGATGAATAACTCATGTTTTAGTTCGACGAATTTGTTCTTGATTGCATGATTCTAGTTAGATGATATAAGTATGATGGGACATTGAATTTAATGTTGGATTGCTGCCATTATATGTGAAATTTGAGCTTTATTGAAGAATACTCTCTACTTCATTTCTGAGTGAATTTGCTTGCATTAATCTCCATATAGTGTGGTCATAAGTGATAAATGAGAGGACAATTAGGACAACCAATTTGTGCCTTAATTTTTTCAAATTCCTGACCAAGTTGTTGCCTTTAGTAGCCAAATTAAAGCCTTATACCTATTCTTTGATCTAGTCAGAAAATTCTTAACTCAAGCCTCAATCTTTGGCATTACTTTTTGGCTCCATCATGCATATTTCGTTGCACTTGCTAGAATCAATCATGAACATATATCTATGGTGTAGAGGAACATGCACTGTTCTTGATTTATAAAGAGGGAGGTATACCAAAAAAAAGAAAAAAAAGAGTGAAATTCTAACACATTCTGCAAAAAAAAGAAAAAAAAGAAGGAATGAAAATAGTTGAGAAGAGAAGAAGAGAAAAAGAGAAACAATTGTGTGAGAGATAGAAAGAAAGGGAATAAAAATGAAAGGGAAGTCTGGATACTCATGCTTAAAAATGCAGTGCTTTTGTTCATATTTTTTAAACACATTGTACAAACATGTTTGGTTTTGGTAAGTGCAACATCTCATTTGCAAATGCATGATTTGATTCTCATTTCTTAAAGCTTTAAAACCTATAGGATCTTACCTACATATCTCTTATGCACCAAAGCCCTATTATGTCCAAAAGCTGAAGTCCCTCTCGAGTTGCATTGTTTGACCACATTTTATTGAGATTATTTGCTTATCTATTGTTGAGTGAAAATTTCTACATGAGAGTTATAAGTTGAGTGAACCTGAACAATCCAACTCAAGTTTGATGATCTTGACTTATAGATAATTGGAATCATGCACTGAGATTGAATTAACTGAGCTTGGCCTGAATTACATGATCTTAAGATTGTGGACAAGTTTGCAGTAGATAACCCTATGGTTGTTTGATTTGTTGCTTGTTTGTTTTTCTTCTTCTTGTGTTTGTGAGTCTGTTTATCTTTAGAGTGTGTATGTGAGAAGTTTAAGTTCTAACAACAACTTGATGTTTTGAATCAACAACACCACATGCTTGAGGGCAAGCACGATCCAAGTGTGAGGAGGTTGTTTATAGGCTGTAATCAAATAATTTGGCGCCAATTTTCAATTGGCTCCAAACTTTTATTGGCGCCAATTTTGAATTGGCTCCAAATTTTTATTGACGCCGTGTTGAATAAAGCATGCCTATACTTCCATTCAATTTTTAATGTTTTTGTATTTATGCCGCCAAATTATTATTTTTTTCTTCAGTTTATTAGCATCACAACAAAATTTAAAGCATGAATGAAAAAATGAATAACAAATGCTTAAGAACAAAAATTGAAAAAAATCTAAGTACAGAATGAATAAATTTATTGGAAATAAATTTGAAGAATAAGTCAAAAAAATTAAAATATGAAGAAGAAAAACCGAAAAGCATAAGTAAAATAAATTTATTGGGAATATATTTCAACAAATTTGGAATAGAAGAGCTAAATAAAATTGATTGGTCTATTTCTCTTTCCTTATTAACTCATCCAATAATTTATTCTATCTCCTCATTAACTCATCCAACAACTTATTCTCTCTCTACTTAAACTCCCTAATTAAAAACTCCTAAAATCACATGTCACTCCTCAAGTGCGACATCTTTACCGGAACGGAGAGAGTATAACATAATTACCTTAAATATTCAACGAAATTTTGTTTATTTTGTGGATTAAAATATATAACTAAGTCAAATCAATTTAAATGTCGATTTCCATCAGCAAAAAATGATTCATATTTATTTATATGTGTTTTGTTTTCTTGATTGTAGATTATTAGTCATTGATTTGTTATCTTTAGCTCAAATAATTTCATCTTTGCAACTTTACTTTTTATGAGGGAAATCAGGAAAATAAGTAGTTGACACAGAAATATTTTAAATACCATCGTTATTCACAAGCCTAAGCATGCCATAACACACACACACAAAAGCTATTAGAGTTTTATTTTCTAGAAAGATGTCCATTGGTGTTATGATTGAATATAATTTCACATTTGTTGATACTCTCTCAAGCTCTAGATGACACATCATTCGAATAATAGTATTTTATGTTTAATCTATTAACTATCTACATTATTTAGTGTCATTAAATGCATATTTGACTCCTGAGCATTTACATCTGGTCTTTCAAGCCACAGACGAATTGATGCTCATAAGTCAGATGTAGTTTGTCAAGCTATAGACGAGATGATGGTCAAACTCAATATTTCGGTCTTTCAAACTCTAAACAAGATAATGCTTACCAGTCAGTTCTGGTCTTTCAAGCTTTTTATGAGATTATGTTTAGAAGTTAATTGTGATCTTACAAGCTACAGAAGAAATGATGCTTAAAAGTCAATTTTTACCTTACATACAGATGAGATGATACTCACAAGTCAATTATGTTATTTCAAGCTTTAGACGAGATGATACTCACAAGTTAGAGGTAGTTAGTAATGTTCTAGAAGATGCGAGATTCATAAGCCAATTAAGGTCTTTTAAGCTCTAGGCGAAATGATACACAAGTCAAAGGTCGTGTGTCAAGCTCTAAATGAGATAATGCTAAAAGTCACTTATGGTCTTTTAAGCTATAGATGAGATAATGCTCAGAATTAAGTTATAATCTTATAAGTTCTAGATGAGATGATTCTCGTAAATCAGTTGTGATCTTTTAAGCTACACTTAAAATGATGCTCGGAAGTCAATTATGGTCTTTCAAACTACAAAGCGCACTCATAAACAAAATGTTATATTTCAAGCTCTTGATGAGATGGTGCCAGAAGTCTAACGTTCAAAAGTCATATGTGGTCTTTCGACCTATAGATAGTAGTATGGTCTTATAAGGGTCAAAATGAGATGATGCTCAAATGATAGATATGGTATTATATTATATATTCTCCGTAAATTCAAATAAATTGTAAAAGATTAATAAATCTATTCTATATATTATTAACAGTAAATGCGGTACACCAATCCTTCATTATATCCTAGGTCAAACTTACCTATATTTTTTCTTCTTACTTTTCTAAAATCATAATTCCCATCCATTTTTACAAAATTCATCGATAAAAACATATATAAAAGAGTAAGTTTATTGCAATATCCTCATTTTCTAGTAAAGATTAGAAGCTATTATTGAACCATTCCTAGATTCGAACTTAGACGATTCACATTTGAAAATATTTTATTATTAAGTGTCAATGAAGAAAATAAATATTATTTTGGAGCGAATGGAATGTTATTTATGAAATATTTTAATGAGAATGAGTTTTTAGAAAGAATTTATGAAGAAATAAAATATTATTTTGTAAGAGATTTTAGAAATGCATATTATTGAATTAAAGTCTATTTAAAGCTTAATTAGTTAGAAAATAGTTAGAAATGTTATAAAATATGTGAGAAAAAATCAGATATATATATATATATACACACACACACACACACACACATGTATATGAAGGCCCAAAATTCTGAAAGAAATAAAATTTGATTTGTTATTTTATTTTTTATTTTCGAAATGGAACAAATTGATATATTGGAAATAATTATTAAAATAGTAGAAAATTTCAATATCTGATAATTTACAGTTAAATATCTGTTATTATATTAGAATTTGTGTAAAGTTTTCTCCAAAAGTGAAAACCGAAATTATTAGTGAAAAGGGGATAATTCTGTTGTATTTATTAATTCAAAATTTAATCTTATTTGCCCAAGAAAAGTAAGATAGTTTTATGCTGATTCAACAAAAAATATGATAGTTTAATCTGCCAACGTCGGTCAAAAAGGGTAGATGTCGATCATCTCCTACGCAATTCCAATTTAAAAAATAGTAAGAAAAGAAAGAGCATTTTCTCTCTCAAATTCCCTCTGGAAATTTTCGAACCACGGCTACTAAAAATATCTTTAAAACCAGATAAAGAGTAGAAAAATAGTATGGGTGCAAAATCATCAAAATAAGGTATGGATAAAAATTGTTTTCTCTTTCTTTATATTCCCGCCAATTTCAGAATTAATTCCACAAAAATAGTTATTATTTTTATTTAAAATTTGAGATTTTTTATATGTGAGTTATACATGATAACGAAGCATATTTATGGATTAGATTTTGAAGAAAATATTATATGTATATATATCTTATAAATGGCAAAATTAGGGTTTATTTCATAATTTTTGGAAATTATGTTTTAGAGATGAATAAATTCGTGCCTTATTTTATGACATAATATGTTATTAGAAATATTAATCATAATTTAAACTGTGAAATTTGAATTTTCCAGATTTATTTCTTAATTGTTCAAAAATTGAAGTAGTAAATATAGAATTGATTTCAAAGAAGTAAATTGATATTATGTGTATTATATAATCTGACATTGCATGGAAAATATTGAAATGTTGAAAATTTAATTTTTGTGAATTTATTCCATAATGGGCCGAAATGTGAATTGTAGAAATAATTTGATTTTGATTTTATTTACATTGTTTAGTTTTGAAAATTGAGATCTAGAATAAGAACAAGATATAATATGATTTATTTAGAATTTATCAAACAAGTTGAATTGGAAATTGATTAGTAAATCTAGTTTGAAGAATTATATAAATGTGGATTAAATATGATGAATGTTACTAATTGATTGTGATTGTTAGTACAATTAAGAATGAAAATGAATTTGTTCAATGATAATCAAAGCCTTGTCTAAGGGTTGGTAAATAGAGAAAATGGAGGGAAAGCTAAGATCATGAGATATAGAATTTGTTTGTACAATTTGGATTTAAAGTTGAAATAAATTAGTTTAAGGATAATTGGTAACTTGGTTTTAGTTCTTAATAATTAACTAATGATGGAAATAATTAACAAAAGTGGATTAGTTCTGAAAGTATAAACTAAAAATAATAGGACTGCTTATCCGGCCGGTTCGGTTCTAACGGAACAGGTTGGACCGATTAACCAAACTGAAATGACTACGAATGGGATAACCGGAACCGCATCGATTTGGTTATTCGGTTAACCGAATAACCGATCGGTTAAACCGGCCAGTTATTTGGTTAACCGAATAACCGGTTAAAATAAAAAAAAAAAATCTTTGGTCCAAGTGGGGTTTGAACCCCGGACCAATAACTCGACAACTCCACTTTCTTTCTTCAATTGGAATCAACAACAATTCACTCGAATTACATTTTATTACGATATATCTAGACTATGATTAAATATTATATTGATAATTAATAATATAATGTTATGTAGTAGTAATTTGATGAGTTTCTATTTAAAAAAAAAGTCTAATTGTTATTCTAAAAAATATAACTCTAAATATTTGTGAATTTGAAGATGGTTGAAATTGTGGGATTTAAATATTAATTTTGTTGTCTGAGACTATCTCGGACTCCTGAGGACTTTAGTTATGGCTTTATATATTTAATTTAACATTTAAGTTTAATCGGTTACTAACAGGTTATTGGTTATAACCGGTAACCAGCCGGTTATAACCGATAATCAATTTCACCTAAAATCACAAACCGGAACCGCACCGATATGTCTTTATACAGTTATTCGGTTAAATGATAACCGGCCGGTTCCGGTCCGGTTATCGGTTAACCCGATAACCGGTGACCGAATAAGCACCCCTAAAAAACAAGTATGGAAATTAAAGTTAAGAAATTGAATATTTATGTTGTGGTCTTATTTAGTTAAATTGATCTATGTGATTAATAAATATAAAATCGGGAATAAAAGGAACAACGTGTTGAAAGGTTTGGTAATAAGCTTCAATTAAGGTAGTGTATTCTCACGTTAGAATCTAATTTCCTTAATCAAGTTGATGTTATTTTAGAATCTTACGTGACAATATGGATATTGATGTGATTGTATGTGTTTATAACATGACTTGATCTCAGATAAGAAATGTTAAGTATGGATTGAATTATCGCATATGATTCTGTCGGATTATAGTATGAATAGGTGAATATAACATGATTGGAGACTAATAATATTTGTTGGTGATGAACTTGATTTGTCGTGTATGATTTTGTTGGCTTAAGGTGTGTTATCTGATAATATGAGATATGAAATGCATGATTTCTATGTGTTTATGCCCCGTGCTTGAGTGTGTTTATTAGGTATAGTTGGCATGCCATAGCACATCAGTACTGCATTATCTGTTGATCGCTCGTCTCCTGGATAACCGAAGAGAGAACGTCTCTTTATCTGATGGGCCCTTTATCTGATATATCTGATATGCACCCTTCGTGGGTGGTTGATCTAAACCCCTATGAGCTTTTTGTTTGTGCCCTAAATGGATGGTATGTGCAGTGTTCTCAAATGGGCAATAACCGCGTCTGTATCTGTATCTGATCTGGTCCGTGTACCCATGTCTGTCACTTAGCACATTTTGGGGCTATATGTGATAATTTGCGTGTTAATACATGTGTTATAATATGCAATTATGTGAAATATCTGCCAAAACACCGATATTAACTCTGATATGTCATGATATCTGGTACATGAAATTATAATCTTTTTCATACTTCTGTGAAATCAGGCTGCGAGAGTTGGATATCTAAGAGTTTGCTAGTGAAATATCTGGTTAATTGGTTGAGCATATAATGTTGCTAAATGATATGCTGCCCTTGAGGCTATGTGATAAATGACATGAAGTGCATTAATATAGTACGACTTTTTTAATGTTAAATTGAAAGATTGATGTGATATTGAGCAATATGTTGATATATGAGATTACATGATGTTATATGAAAGTGTTGATGTTAACATTGATGTTAACATAATGATATACGAGGTTATTAAATGCTGATAAAGGTTATTTGAAATTACATGATGTCATATGTAGTTATATGATAATATAACATAAATTGTTATATGAAGTTAAGAAATCTTGGTATATTATAAGACGTCTAAAAATGTTATAAGATAGGAGGAGATGGTAAAATATGTTTAGAACTATGTGGTATAATTTGGTAACTCTGGGTATGAACTCACTTGACAAGTAGATTAAATAAGTTTAGGCAAAGTAATATAATATTATAAGAAATCTATCGAAGTTATTAATTAATGTTATCCGAGATATTGTGGAAGCTATATGTTATATGTGTTGCTATATGGGATTATGCACAAGTATCTGTTAAAATTCTGGTAAATTGTAAATTATGTAAAATCGTAAATTATTATGTATTTTTATTAGACTTGGATTAGAATATTGAAAAACATAAATTATTATGTTGGAAATAGATACTTATTATAATTATATTGATAAAATATGTGAAGAAATAAGTTAATTAAGAATTGACATTACTTCTAATGATAATAATACGAAACATGTATTAAAATAACTTAAAGCAAAATAATTTAGTGAACATAGTTTAAATAATATGTTGATAATTAGGCAGCATAAAATTTATTTGAGAAGCGAATGTACTACCAAGCTTGGAAAGCTCATTCCGTTAGTTATCATCTTTTTTCCTATAGATAAATTATAGGCGTTGAATCTCTTCAGAGTGGTTGCATCCCTGCTGAGTCACTAGGCATTTGTTTGTGGTATATGTCTTGATTAGTTAGACGATGTGGCATGATAAGGATTTAGTGTCATGTATATGTAAGCTTATTTTCACTTCCATGTTAATTGTTCACACTATTTTAAACTAATCAGAAAGATTTGAGTTTAAATAGTATGTTTTAATGTATTTTGATTAAAAAAAAATTCAAGTATATTTAAATGTACCAAAGTTGTAGCATCACTTATTTAGTTAGTTTCCGGTCGAGTAAAGAGTGTTACATTTATTTTCTCAACCATAAATTAACCTTTAATTAACAAAAGCGGTTGAGATTAATATAATTTAAACTGTAGCAACAACTTAATTTGGTCAAATTAAATTAATTAAACAAATAATTTACATAAATACTATTTCATATATTATGAACATAAATATAGTAAAGAGTGATATAACACAAAAAATGATTTCTTGTCGAACTTTGACGGGTTAGAGCATCTGCAACGCTTGCTCGCTGATTCGTTCTGGTAGGACGGGATGCCAGCGAGCTGCGTTCCTGGGGTGGGACGTGACGGGCGTCACACGGTCGAGGGAAAGTCAGTGAGATGGCTCACATGTGTGTGTGTGTTTTGTGTTTTGTGTATATTATGTGTGTTTGTTTCTATTTGTTATTTTATTTATTATTAATTTTTTTCTCTTTATTGTATTCTCTTTCCTCTTTATTGTATCTTATTTTTCTTTTTATTCTATTTTTTTCTCTTTATTGAATTATTTTATTTTTTATTATATTTTTCAAACTTCATTGTATTATTTTATTTATTTTTTCTCTTTATTTTATTTATTTATTTATTTTAAATTATTCAAATATTATTTATGTAATTTTTATCTTTTAATTACACAATTTTTTATTTTTAATGAAATTTGTATTTTCAATTAAACTGCATATTTAATTTAATTAGAATATATAATAAATATATGAATTAAGAGATTATTTAAAAATAAGAGATAAGACCCACGAACAGTAAAATGGTTAGGGAAAGAATGGATAAAAGATAAGATTGTGGGTGTTAAGATGTGAGTAAGAGATGATGGAAAAAGTAGTGTGGTACCCAGCTAAGAGATGGGGTTAAGGGACACTAAGTGATACCCATTGTGGATGCTCTTACACACTAGTCATTACTTAATACAATTAGTAATTCTGAGCCCACAACGATTCTCTATCCTATGTGGCGCAACTATATTCAAGTTATTCTTTTTTTATCTTAAACTCATATTTTATGCATTTTAAATCTTATTTATCTACAAGCCTCCATCTTACATATATTATTTGTAATCTTCCACCCCACGTCGAATTTTTGGAAACTTAATCAAATGAAAACTTATATAAACCAAGCATAATTATGCTATAGTTACTTTAGATATAATTTGGTCAATTATTTAATTGGTCAAATAAATAATTTTATTTTTTATATAAAATTGTAATTATAATTGTATGTATTATAATTACAAAATAATAATAATACCATAATAAAATTTAGACTACCAAAATTGCGTTCAATATAACGTGAGGATGGTCCATTCTAGATTTTCCAACTAATAGAAATAATGATATTATTTATCTCATAAAGTAATTTTGGATTGAATTCCGATATTGATATAACATTGGCGAAATTATTTGTCCCGCAAAGTAATTATATCTCACTTCCTTAATTGAGATGTCTTGCATCTTAGTGGTATTTGAATTACTTCAGTTTCAAACGTAGATGAGTATATGAGTTTCAATATTCATCAATAAGCACTCATTTACCTAAACAATATGTTATTTGAATTTTGAAAAATCTCTTCAATTTGGAGTAATCCTCCGAGTGATTGAGTCCGCCTCAAGCGAGCGAGTTCGCATCGAAAGAAAGAATCTAAGGTCCCCCAAGAGCTTCTGATTTTAGAGTCACTCACCAACTCTTATTGAAATTGAAGAACAATAGCTAGAATCAATTATTGTGCAAGACCAATCAATCCTTGGTTGACTCCTCTACTTCTCCGATTGGGGATATAGTTGTATTCTTCTATTCTCTATCTCCCCGTGATCTTCTTCCTTTTTCCCAATAAGTCGACGGCGAGCCCCAATAACCATCAAACATTTCCGATGAGATCCATGGAGCAACTCTGAGATTACTATATGTACTTCTGATTTCTAAGAATCCATATTTGGTATTTTGAGTTTCAGTCGAGATAATGTTCAAAAGTCATACATGTTATGTCAAGCTTCAGGTAAAATAATGCTCAAAAGTCATAGGTGTGTGATTAAGTTCCAAACGAGATGATACTCAAGATTTATTGGTGGTCTGTCAAACTCAAGACGGGATTATGCTCAAAAGTTAAAGATGATCTGTCAGACTCCAAATGAGATGTTCCCAATTTAGTTATGGTCTTTCAAACTCTAAACAAGATCATGCTCACAAGTTGTTATGGTATTCAATCTCTAGACAAAATAATGTTCACAAATCCTAGGTGATTTGTCAAGCTACAAACGAGATGATACTCAGAATTTAATAGTCTTTTAAGTGACATGTGAGATGATGCTTACAAATTATTTTTTATTTGTCAAGCTCCATACAGAAGTCCGACGATTAATAGCAAATAAGGCAAATACTCTTTCTTATCCTATGTCAAATTTACATATTTTTCTAAATTTTTCAATTTTAAATTAGATTTTTTTATAAGAAATCATCAAAATGAAATTTATTTAAAAAGATATATTTATTCTCTCAACCAAAAATAACATTTAATTAATTAAAATAGCTGATAATAATATAATTTAAATTATACCACAATTTTGATAAAGATTATTTTATATATTATAATTATAAAAATAATATAAAATGATTATAAATCACAATATCAAATAAATTTGAGTCCAAAATTCGATAGATTATAAACTAGTTAAAAAAAAAAAAAAAAACAAGTTCACTGGTCATAGGAGGAGAACAAATAAGGGGTCTAAGTAAGGATCGTTTCACAGTGACATACAATTTTTGGAAAATTTAGCAACGGAAACCGCTAAAAGTCGCGCACGGCCAAACACAGCCCTATGCTGAAATCTGTGAACTTCCAGTTCCCAGTCTTCTCTCTCTCATAGGCTAAAAGCTTCCTCTTCGCGCTGTGACGTCGTCGTATCTTCCTCCTCTCGAGCTACGAAACTATTCGATGCAGCTTCTCACAGGTCTCGCTCTCTCCATCTCTCTCTTTCAATATATTGTGAATAGTATAATACTGTATTTTAGTAATCTCCAGTTCTGTTTATAATTTCCTTTTCTCTATAATTTTTTAACTGTTAGTGTGACAGAGTTTGTATATTGTACAAATTTGTTTTACGAAATTGATTTGATTGCAGTGCAGAGTGCTGCTTTGGGGTTTGATATGATAGAGATGACGTGGCTTAGCGCATTTATTATTGGGGTGGGTTGCTTTGCTCTAGGATGCCTAATCGGAGTGAGGCGTTCGTCCCGCGCCGCTTGGCGCTCGTCGAAAGGGGCTGAGGTTAACGACGAGGGGAGGAAGAAGGTTCACCGTGGCAAATCGCCGCTTGAGGTTGAAAAACTAGCTGAAATTATCGATGATTTTAAAATGGTATTGTTGCAGTTTCTGTTTCGTGTGTGTGTGAGAATTATGAGGCTTAAGTTTATGGTGTTGTGTGGTATGATGATTGAGTGTAGGTTTTGGTTGTGAGGAATGACCTGAAAATGGGGAAAGGGAAGATTGCTGCCCAATGCAGGTAGAGTTTCCATGATGATTGCTGAAAACGTGATACATTCTTTTCTTTCTCTGCTATTGATTGTGTGGGTGGTTTTCGTGAATGAGTTGTTTGTAGTAATTGATTGAATTAATTGGTGGCTATCTTTGACTAATACTGTCTTTGTATGATGTTCTAATTTTATTGAATCTTATTATATTAAAGAGAGGTACTACCTACATAAAACAGATTTCCTTAGTTAAATGGTTAAAAGAGAATAAAAGAATGTGTATGTGTTGGTAGTAGGAGCTGAGGTTTACGATGAAAATGACTGGATCAGGTTTCATTGGAAACTAATGGAACATTAAGTACCTGTGATGAATTCAGATTAACTATATGTGAGTTATGTGAACGTGATACCTGGATTTCTATTGTCTATTTTAATGTCCTTGGAGGTTACAAGATTTGATTTTGAGACATGGAAGGTTACTGGCTAGGACTCAGATTACCACCTTGCTTGAAAAGTGTGTGGAGTGTTTACTCATTTTGAATGAGTGTATAAATTATTTAACTTGAAAAGGAACTAATGGCTTCTATGCTTATTAATTCACATCCTACAAGCATCACCTGGTTTATTGTCCATGTAGAAACCTGGTAACTTGAATTCGGTTATCCAGAGAACCATATAAAGACCATTTGGAGTATTCATGCTGCATCATCATTATAATGTATGGGAAACATATTAGAAATTAATATCCTGGAATCTGTTGGTATATCTAGATATTCATTCAAGTCCCGATTATCTGTCATGACCAAATCTTATGGTTCTTTTTTCTGGTCTGTCTATGTCTGAATGAAATTTGACGTGCGCTTACTATTAGTTTTGATATTCGTACATAGATTATTACTGTGGCCCAAAATAAAGTAGCTTTCCTCTGGTTGTAGCCATGCGACTTTGGGGCTGTACAAGAAAATCCAGAACCGAGCACCAAAATCTTTAAGCAGGTACATTTTGACCTATTGAAAATGATTCTCACATCCAGTATAATTATATGTACATTTATTTACTGCTTTAATTTTACCTTGATACAGATGGGAGATGTGTGGGCAGGTTAAGGTGGTGGTGAAAATTGAAAGTGAAGATGATATGCTTGTTCTACAGGTCAAACTATTGCGTTGCCTTGTTATGGGAATTTGTTTAGCTTCTATAGCATCACCAAGAAAAGAAATAATGCTGCATTATTTTAGCAGCAACTATGACATAGGCAATGGTTAATATTATCAATTCTACATTATTATTATTGTTGTTGTGAAGCATGTTGCAGTACCCTATATCAAATACCAACATAAAAATACTCCGTATAGATGGTTATTTACTTGTTGCAGAAAGGAATAAGAATGTCAAACAAAAACTATCACGTCTACATTTGATGAATCAATATGTCCTATAAAAGATAAGCTTAGTGAAGTCAAAAAACCTACCTCTAAGTGTAACATGGGATATATCTTCCCATCTGCTGCTGCACTTTCTCTTAGGAATAAGGGACATTGTAGTTAATCTTTGAATCACATGTTGGACTAGAAAAAGATACTATCAAGATGGATAAAATGATTTCAACTACACACAGGAGATTATAAGCTATTTAGTGTTTGAATTCCTGTAGAGCAACTTCTTGAGCTATCAAATTAGTGTCAATTGATTTTGACTGGCATGAGTATCTAAAATTAATTTACTTTGATCTTTTACTTAAATACTCAACCACTGCTAAATTGACATACAAAATATAATTCCAATTTATATTTCATCAAGAAGTTGAAGTTCTATGACCAGTAAGCAGCTGTATTTTATGTCTAACCACGTTTTGCTCCTCATGCAGGAAAGGGCGAAATCACTGAACTTACCAACACATGTTACAATTGATGCTGGAAGAACACAGATTGCTCCAAGTGAGTGACAGACTACTTTGTTTTCTGATGCAGTACTTGTGTTGGAAATGTTGAACTAAGGTTTATATTGTTTTTTATGTTCAATGTGTTTTGAGGTGAAGAGAATATGTTTTATATTCATCCATTTTCGTTATAAGAACTATCTCCATGTTCCGGATTAATTTTGCTGGCTAACAAAATTCAACTCTTTCTTGTTTTTCAGATTCAAGAACTGTGATGGCAGTCCTAGGTTAGCTCTCTCACGCACACACATATAATAGACGTCTAGGCACAATTGACTTCTAATACAAAGGCAGTGTAATGAAGTTGGCACCGTATCATACTTTTGAGGCGATGACATTACATTAGTTATCTTTCATTTTTGTGCAGGACCGGCTGAGCTAGTTGATGATGTGACAGGTGGATTGAAACTTTTATAGTTGCATAATCAGAAAGCTTGAAGTTCCTTGGCTACATAACTCAGCTTGATACGGGAAAGCGTGAAAAAACGGACTTCATGATGACAATGATGACGACAAATTTAATCTGCAAATGCGATTTTGTTGGATAATTTTTATCGTTTCTTTAAAATTTTCAGCAATTGAACCGAACGCATGTTACTACCTTATTAATATCAAGCACTTTGTAGTTTTCTGAATGATCTTATAATAAGCACCTCTGTGTTTTCTTCACTGTTGCATGAATTGGTACATTACTTTTGGCCTCTGATTTTGGCTCTTATTTCAATCTCAAATAAAGAGATTTTTAAGGACAAAAATGCTTTGTGCTCAATAGTCTTGAGCAAATATTGGAGGTGGACTTCTGCGCAATCATAGTGCAGTCAGATCGAACATTGATACTTTTCATTAAATATGCTGAATTATGTAATCTAAAATAATTTGTTGACCCCAACTTTAGATAGTAAATTAGAGATTTAAGTGTTCTATATGTAGTTGCCCCAACTCGACAAGCGTTTTATTTTTAATTATTAAACTTAGGAATTTACAATTGATATTTAGACTTATGAGTAAACTTTGGAAATCTATTTTTTGTGCATTTTTGGGGCATAAAATGTACAGTAGAAATACAGCCAAATGTACAGTAAAAAAGATACTAGTAAATAAAGACAAATTTGTAGTAAAAAAAGATACAAGTAAATAAAGATTATGTGGGTATGTGCAATTTTGCTGATGATAAAAGTTGTAAAATTTACTCCATATGAAAGGTTTAATCAGATTTTTTTAACAATATAAAAAGCTGGGAGGTTGATTTATCGATACGGACTAGGGAGTAAGATTACATGAATAATAAGGGGTTGTTTGGTAGTATTGATTAGGTCCAGATAAGATAAATTATTTGGGCCTAATAGTGCACTAGATTTGTTTGGTAGAACAAATAATTTGTAACGTTGGCCCGTCGGGCCAAGATAACTTATCTCGGCCCACTCCAAAAAGGAATAAAATGGCGTTGTTTCTTCTTGATTCGTCTGATACACTAACGCACCAAAAGTGGTGCGATAGTTTACAGCTCAACCATGATCGGTCAATTTTGCCCTCTCTCATTCTTTACTCCATTCATTTCTTCTTCTTCTTCTTCTTCTTCTTCTTCTTCTCTGTCCATGCAATTCTCTCTCTACTCTTCGCCGTTTCTACTGTGCAAGCCAGAATGTGAGGCGGTGGCGACCAGCGGTAGTGGGGTGTCAAGCGGTGGTGATTGTCGTCGCTCCATGGCCACCGGGTCATCCCTTCGTTTTGGGTTCGGGGGGTCGTGGCTGTGAAGAGCGGAAATATCCAGATCTGAGCCTATTTTCCCGATTCTGTCATGGTTCGATGGAGGGGATGTGTTTGTGTCCGGTTTTGTGGTTGTTCGAAGTTTTCGATGATAGTGCATGTGTCTGATGGCTGCTGATGCTCCATGGCCGCCGTCGCCTAGTGGTCGTCGGCTCTTCCGTTTATTTTGTTGTTCGGTGGGTTGTGCCTGTGATGATCGAACCATCCAGATTTGAGCATATTCTTCGTTGCTTGGCTGGGCAAACCCAGACGGCGACGCCGTCGCAACTGGGTTTACAGCCGTCGACTCTTTTGTTCGCTCTATGGTCGTCGTCTTTCCTGAATTAGGGGTGATGGTTGTGAGGTTGTGATGATTTTGATTGGTGAGATCTTGAGTCTTGTTTGTTCGATCGGTGAGATCTAGCTTCTTTGTTCGATTTTTGGGGTTTGGTCGATTTGTTTGTCCGTTCGAATGGTTTCGCTTGGTGTAAGGCTGTGATGATTTCGTTTAGAAAATCTGAGCCAATGTTCTTATTCGATTGGTTTTGATTTTTGATTTTGTTTCTGGGTTGGATTTTGTGTGATTTTGATGTTTAATTTTGATTTATTTTTGGTTTTTTGGGTGCTCCTTCTGGGTTCGATTTTTTGGTGTTTTGGTTTTGCTTCTTGGTTTCGCCGGAAAATGGTGAGACATGCATGGATTCTGATACTTGGTTTCGCTGGAGTTGGCCATGGTCGCTGGTAGTTTCAATGTTGGCCATTGTTGGTCTTGTTTGGACTAATCTATTAATCATGATTAACTTAACTAAATTAATTAATAAATCTTAATTTATCTTGATAAAATAACTGCTAGTTTTGTCCAAATTTAATTAATTTATCATTATAACAAAGTTAAGTAATTTTAGTTAATTAATAATTATTTAAATTAGCTAAATTGTCTAATAATTAAATACTTTATCATAATCAAAATAGATAAATATATTCATAATTTATCTAAATTAATAAATACATATTAATTTATATAAATAATTAAATTTTTATTTAGCTAGACTAATTATCTGTTCAATAATTAATTAGTACTAATTTTATATTAATTAAATAAGGCTTAAATTACCAAAATAAGATAAATAAATTTATATTTTCTAAAAGGGGCGAAATGTTATTTTACGTCTTATCTATCATATTATCTAATCTACCAAACACCACATTTATTTTTATCTTAATTTTTATCTCACCTACCAAACAACAATATTAAATTCTTATCTTGTTTGTATAGTAAATTTTTATCTTAAAGCCCATCTTACTTTAATAATCTTATCATATCTTAACATGACTATCAAACGAGACCTAAAAAGATGCTTGCTTTTATGAAACAAGACACGCGGCTCAACCCATCCCGCCATCTACGCATCAGTCTTAATAATAACAACAATAACAACAATAACAACAAAAACAAGAATAACAATAATAATAATAATAATAATAATAATAATAATAATAATAATAATAATAAAAATAAAAATAAAAATAAAAATAAAAATGTATGCCGTGAACACTCATACACTATCACATTTGCACCTCATATTTCACTATCACTAATAAATGACCATGTTTACATGTCAAGTATCCCATCATCTATTGAATTCTCGGACAAATCCTACTTTGAAAAATAAAATAAAATAAAATAAATTAAAATAGTTCTCCAATTAACATTTTATTCATGAATTCTATAGAAAAATACTATCTAACTTTCTATACCACATTCTTTTATTCTTAATGTAAATTCTTTAATTGTTCGATTTTCTAAGTTGTAAATAAAGATGCAGGCAAGTAAATCAAACCATTTCTTATATATTGCTAATTTATGTGCAATTATGTATTATATACATAGATAAATGGCATGTAATATTTTAAGGATGTAAAAATTATCAAATGTTGGATTATATATATTTTCGTAACATAAAAATATGTTTGTGAGTTTGTTTGTGTGTGTGAGAGAGAGAGAGAGAGACCAGAGCATGACGCCGGAGGAAGCAGAGAGCTTGAGAAATTCTAAGAGGCCGGAAAACGCCTGAACGGAGAACCCCGTCCACGTCAGCGGGCAGCCTCCAAACGCCACGTAAGCATACATCCCCAAAACCAAAACCCACCACGAAATATCCAAAACGATGGCGATTCCGATCACTCCCATCTCCAATTTG
>JAYDZE010170225.1:0-21829 GCA_034509125.1 Monilaria moniliformis | reverse complement strand
TCTTGAGCCTCTTAACACCCGGTCCGGGTGATTCCTCTGGACTCATTTCCCGTCCGAATTCGCCCGTTTCGCCCGTTTATCAATTTAAGCTGCATCATCTCAATAAACTCGTTAAACTTCATAAAATACGAATAATTGATTGTAATCTACAAATAACTAGCACAAAGAGGATAAACACATACAATCAATTACCCGAAAACGAATAACTCTTCGAGTTTATCATTAACCGATAACCGAAACTTACGATTCCGATTCAATTTCGGTTATTAGATTTCAATCCCAAAAAATCGAAATGAACCAAATTAAATACTAATTGTGTTATTGTTTTATACAAAAACAACCATATAGCTTAGTGAGCTATAATTCTTCTCCATGTATTTCGTGTATCTTTTCCATTCGCCTATTTTTTTTTGGATCAGTGAAATAAATGTAGACCAATTCAAACTTTCCGGCAGATGTCCATATTCCATCTTCTAAAGTGTAATGATAATTAATTACTATTTGTGCGCATATATTTGTCACATATATACGGAAATGAATAAAAAAGTTTGTGGTGAATTCAAAAGTCATCCAATAAGACAAAATCATATATATGCACATAAATAGCGCCGATGTTTAGTTTATGTTATTATTTTTCTTTTTAATTTTGATTTTGATGTTTTCCATTCACTTCATAAATTATGACTATAACTATTAAATTAATAAATTACATTATAACTAATTATATTTTTTTAACTTTAAAGAGATGCGCAAAATAAATAAGTAAGACTTAAATATTTAATGTAATTTGTAAATTTGATGACCAATTAATCATGGTCATAATTTATGAAGGAAAACAAAAAAAATAATATGAACTGCAGGTTAACGATGGTTACATTAAATAGCTCAAAAATAGTGCGAGGAGTATCAAGCATTCATTGAGAAACATATGAATAGTTGGATTTATTCATTGTAGTATGTCATTTGTAATGCCCCGAAATTCTGAAGGATCTAAAAACTAAATTAAAAATTATAATTAATTAAAATATAGAATTTAATTAAGCTAATTAAATAATTTAAGTCTGTATTTAAAGATTTGGGCTTGAAAAAAGAGAGAGTTGACTTGGGCTAAGCCCAAGCCCACTAGCCACCCTACATCTATTTCTTCTCTCTCCCTCACTCTCGGTCTCTCTCTCTCTCTCTCTCTCTCTCTCTCTACCTACCGTCTCTACTCTCTTTTCTCTTTTCTCTCTTCTCTCTCACCGTCGATCTCTCTCTCTCGGTCTCCCTTCCGTCTGACCGCTGCCTCGCCTCGCCGTCGAGCGGTCACATTTCCCTCACCTCGCTCTCATCTCTCTCGGACCACGCACACACACGCCGCCCTCATCTCTCTCGGTCACAAACCACTGCCGCCACTGCCTCTGTCCACCACCGCCCGATCGTGAGTTCGGCCTCTCACCTTCGTCACCGTCGAGCAACGAACAACGCCGTCCGCCTCAACCCAAACATTTCCTGATTTTTCCTATGTTCCGCCGAGAACAGCTTATGTCTGCCATCATCTGTCACCGTCCATCCACTCCACTCCTATCTGCCGCCGTCAGCTAGCCCCGTTGCCGTCACAATCAATCGGCCGTCAAGTTCGACAATCGTTTACTTCAGTTAACACACGACAGTCTGTGAATTTTCTGCGACGAGCTGAATATCTTCTAAAATTTATGAAATTATATGTTATTAATGGCTCGTTTGACTTATGATCACATATATAAATTATGATGCCCTGATTGAGATTAAATATTGATGTGAATCTTTATACAGTGTATGATCATCTGTACAATATGTAATATTCTGATTTGGTTTGACTGCTCATATAAATGTTATTATGTTGTGACATAAGATTTTCCTACTTTTGGCTGGTAAGATATTAGAACTGTATATATCAAGCATAAATTGCATAGCATTTATTTAATATTAGAAATTTAGTTCTACCGTTGATTATACTACTGAGCTAGTGAGCTTACCCTCCCTTCAGGATTATATTTTTCATGTTAAATCCTCGTCACTGCAGCAGTTGCGATCCTGTCAATTCATCAATTATTTTTAAGTAAATATTGTACATAAGTTAGTGGCATGTCAGGAGAGACTTTTGAATTATATTGACATAATCTTGTGAATCTGTCATGCAAATTTTTATATATGTATATTTATGCTTTTATTGTGATTGATTGTCACTCTATTGAGGTGGAAATATGTTTGTATTTTGTTTATTTGAAAAACATGTAAAATCTATCAGAATGTGACGCCACTTATTTGATTATTTAATTAATTGAATAAGGGGTGTTACATCATTAATAGAATTAGCAAGTAAAGTGGCATTGAGATCAAATATTAGTTATCGAGAAAAATTAAACTACATATTTTTCATGAGAAACATGTTAAAAAAATCATTTTCATAAGAACATGCTTAATCTACCTAGTTTTTGTCAGCTGCTATTTTTTACCATAAAAAATTAAATTATTTCGTCGGACAACAATGCATTATATCATCAGAAAAATTCAAAAATGGGTATATTTTACATTTTTTTTTTATCTAAGTACGCATTTTTGACATGCGTCTTATATTTATCTAAGTAGGCATTTTTTTTTATCTAAGTAGGCATTTTTTTTACCCTTTTTGTTTTTTTTTAATATATATTATGTGACACATGACATATAAATCAAGCGTTAGATCTAAAAAATGGATGTTCTAGATTAGTTCTTAGTTATGCAATAAAAAATGATTCGGATATGATCATACCTCTATATATATATATAATTGCATTATGGTAAAACTATACTCTTAATGCAGAATTATGGCTGAATTTCATCCATTAAATTCAATAGGACCGAAACAATTTCTTCGAATTTTATCTCATATTTGGAGTGTATTTACCTATATGGTCGACTAAAACATCAACTAAAATGTGGGGGGATATAAATCATATTTGTATTAAATACAAAAATAATTACATTTTAGAAAAAAATGGAGTTGAGAATTATTATTTTCAATTAATAAATATGACTACTTATTTGGCATTATGTAATTTGCTGAAATTTTATCTGATGGGTTACTAATAGGAGCACAGGAACAATTTCATCGAAATTTATCTCATATTAGGAGTGTAATTACTTATTTGGTCGACTAAAACATCAACTAAAATGTCGGTAGATACAAATCATATTTATATTCAATACAAAAATAAAATATTTTAGAAAAATGTACTGGAATTATTTTGTTTTCAAATAATTTGGTTAACTAATTAACTTGTCAAAATTATAATTTTTAGGCAACTGTAGCATAATTACACTTAGTTTCTTTATTAAATTTGAAAATAGAATTATCCATTTTGTATTAGTTTTAATTTAATTAAATATCATAATAATTTAACATGAGATAGAAAATTAAAAATAAAATATGCAATTAAATGCAAAATATAGATAAGCCACTTGATGCATACTAATTTGAATTTCAAAACAAATTCGTGAAGCAAATTCTTTTTCTTCAAATGACACTTATCTAATGATTTTTTATATCACCAATTTTATAATTTTCAATGAGTAAATAAGAGAATAATATAAAAAATTTGTAACTATGAGTTAAAACAATAGTAAATACAGCTGATTAATACTTTCTCCATCCACCATAAAATGTCTCATTTTGCCAAAAATGGGCGTCCACAATAAAATGTCTCATTTCACTTTTATTATTTTTGGTAAATAAATCTCACATTCCACTAACTCATTACAATCACATTTCATTACAAAATTAATATATAAAAGTGGGACTCATATTTCACTAACTTTTTCCACCAACTTTCATTCATATTTATAACAAAGTCAAATAATTTATTAAAATTTGTGCCGAATCCAAATAAAACAATTTACTGTGGACGGATAAAGTATATGACATATAACCGCAACTAATGATGTGTCATTAATTTTTTAGAATTATATTAGATAGTCTGCCCAAAAACACGTGATATTTACACGGACTTTTAAAAGTAAAGGGACCATTTTGCTATTTGCATTTATGTCCTTCAAATAATTGGTGGCTGGCAATAAAAGGCTCGTTCGGTTAATGAAAGTGTGGCAGTGGCTGGTGATCCATATTTCTGTTCTTTTTACTCGAGTCCTCATCTTGTATATAATGACATTTATGGACTTGCTTTATTCTTTTTTCTCTGCTGCTTTTATTTCATTTTATATATAGCGTTTTTTCTAGGTGGTTTTCGCAATAGAAATTTTAACGAGGCTCGACCTTTAGTCTGGGGCTTGTACTTTCAGGGGATTTTTCATAGCTCGTTTTCCTTAACAAAATTTAATTTCATCATTTCATTTTAGACTTAGATAAAAAGGCAAGAGAGTTCATTATTGTTTAAAATTTTACCGACGTAATATAAATATTTCTTTAAAAGTTTGCTCTGAGTAAATCTGGCCATCTGTAGAATTATGCAATAAAAATAAATTGTACAATATAATTCGGATTTATAAACTTTATAAATTCACCTACTCCATTATTACGTCATCTTCAATAGTCTTGATTTAATTAATATTTTAAAACAAATTAGATATATTATCTTTGTTGTGTCATTTACTCATATAGTCATATTCACTTAATTTGTGGATTTCAGGTCTCTTTATTTTGTTGGGGGTAATACTTTAACCTACTCATATATATAAAATATTTCATATATTTTTTCCACCTCTTATATTTCATTCATTTGTATATAAGCATCGCTTGTTTGTGCATGCAGAAGTTTAAAATAATAAGCAATTAAAAATTTACTCATTTTTAAAATAATAGCTTGTAAGTATCTTGGATACTTATCAGTTTTACATATTTTCTTTATTCTTGGAGTGTGAACGACCTTTGAAATAAATTGAAACTTTTCTTAAAGCTTTCTTTTAATTGAATAGACCAAAAATGAGGGGAAAATTTGCCAAAGATGGAGACAAAATCTTAATCTTTTTTTTTTGTAGTCATCAATAAATCAGTCAGCAACTTGTCCAATAAAAAATAATATTTTTTTTTTTGCAAAATAATATGCTACTGTTACTTGAGCCCTGAATTTTGATCACGTGTATTTTTTTTCAAAAAAATAAATAAATTAGAAGGCAATATTTTATAATAACAAATGGAATATGGCAGAAAATTATTTACTGAATATATTGTTCTTACTCGAAAAAAAAAAAAGAATAACCCAATTTAAATCTTATGAATAGATATTGCTTATTGCATTAGCTCGATGAACTGCTCCTTCGTCATCGACGCATATTTAATTTTGCTTATTGTTTGCGACAAAACAATAGTGCTGCATTTTGAATTTGAATAGTTTTTTCATTCAAAATTTTGAGCCTCACTTACGACAATTTTCAATACTGAGTAAATCTCGAAATATCTTCCAATTGGGTTCGGCATCTTACTTCTTCTTGATTCTTCGTGAGACGGTATACTTTCTGGATTTCTTTGCACATAAAAAAAAAAAAAAAAAATCTTGTGAATAGTTTACCCGTCTTTTTCGAAAACCTCATCCATACAAAATTCAAAATAGCCCAACCACACATGTGACAGGTATGTTGTATAACTTCTCTAAAAATACTAAAATTATAAATCTCTTATGTTATGTTTGAGTTGAATCTTTGGTACTCGCTCTTCCCAATTCTCATGAAGGAAAAAAAAAATTAATCGAATCCATTAAAAATGACTTACAGATCAAGTGTATAATCTTATCATTAAATGTATTGAGTTTGAATCTCAACAACACTTTAATTTATAAGTCGAGTTTGTCATACCATATATTTATAGTGTGATTTGTAGACTATATCCCATTCCCATATTAGCGAGAGCTTTTACTTGATGGTTTATATCTCTGTATAATTCGTAGGCTCATAAACGACATTTTTACCCAATACGAACATCAGGTTCCTAATCCAAATTAGTATGATTTATCTTTCTTGTGTAAACACGTTAGAGCTTTACCTAATGTATATTTTGGGGAAGGAGAATTTTTATTTCATGATTGACATGTCATATGTGATGTGCATGCACATAGATGACAATTTTATGAAATTTGCATCTCGAATTTGTAATGGAAAGTAAAATTCGAATTGGCGACATAAGTCAAAAGCTCGTGTAATGGAAGGCCACCATAGCGTCACATTTGGCTTTCAATTCCATCCAATGGCGAAAGGCCATTGTGGAAATGAAGAACCCACTTCAATTAATACATCTTCTTTTTTCAACTTTTTCTTTTCTTGGCGTAGACCCCACATATTCTTCCCTTGAATTTATGTGCAGATTTGGTAACTCTGCGCAAATGGATAGAATCGGTAGATTAATTTCATACTAGTGGAGAAGATATGTCCCCTTGGCCCTTTCTCTCTCTCTCTCTCTCTCTCTTATTTTGAATTTCCTTGGCAATTTTCACGTGCTTATTATTATTATTATCGTTAAAAAAACAGTCTTTTCGGACACAAGCATTTGATAAGCTTTGATCAATTGTTCAGCTCCCCTAACCCTTTTCTTTCGTTTATGATAAAAAAAAATTGCATCTTCGTATCGGATTGCTTCACTTCTTCTATCAGCTTTCTTTTCAAGAAAAGGGTGCTTAAAAATTGAGCTTGCAGAGCCCCTCTCTCTCTCTCTCTAGACATGTCTAGTTCAAGAATGGTTTTTGACGGCAGGAGGCAACCTGAGAGATCGAATTTTGTGCAGACATGTAACCTCTTAAGTCGTTATATTAAGGAAAAAGGGAGTCTTAGAGATTTGAATATCGAAATTGGTGGAAAAGTGGAGAGCCTTGAACACATAGGTAAATAAGAGTATTTGTGTGTGTGTGTGTGTGTGTTTTAAGAGTTTGAGCTTGCATATATTTGTGAAAATTTTCTTGGTTTTATTAATTGCTTAGCTTTTCCATGGATTGATCTGCAGGATTATTGTGGCTCTAAATCGCTTAAAATTTCATACTATTTTTTATCTTTGACCTTTTTTCCCTTTCTTATTGATTGCAGTGAAGCCTGTGTTAACTCAATCTTCAATTGAACAACAGCCTTTCGTGGCTCCGATTTCGTCCATTGATGCGACTACGAGGTTCTTTTTCTTTTTGCACTTGACTCTCGATCATTGATCTTCTATTTTATCTCATATTTTTATTACGTTGATACATTTCAAATCTTCTATTTCGTCTCATATTTTTATATATGTTAGATGTACCACTAGATGTAGGTACGTAATAATCGATTTTTATTTATTTTGGTGTGTGTGGTCTAGACCAATCAACTGTAAAACACATTTTGAATTAATTATTAAATTTTAAATTCGAGCACTTTTTATTTGTAAACTATATAGAAAACAAATAGTATCAATATTTATTTAATGGTCTAGACCAATCAACTGTAAGGACTAATAATGCTTATGCGGTATGGCTACAGAGAAAGAGAAATTGTAAGATTTGATCTATAGATTTCTTTATTTATAAAGAATGCCTTGATTGTTTAGATGTTCCGAAGGAACTTACTCAAAATAATTTTAAAAAATCAGATAATAAGTCAGCAAAAGTGGATGAATCTCAATCATCACAACTACCCTTTAATTAGACGGACAAACAAAGGAGCACCTTTATTTTGTTTGACTATTTGATTACAAAGATCTATGATGTATGTATCTTTTTCTTGAATAAATACAATATATTAATTCGAATCTCATTAAAAACAAAAATTATATATATATATATATATATATATATATATATATATATATGTATGTACGTGTGTTTTATTAGAAGAAAAATAAGATGACCCAAATACATAATTTGTATATATGATTTGGACCCCTAATCTACCAGTCGGAAGCAAAGCATTTTATGAAAAAAATTATCCAAAACAATATAAACATCTTTTTGCATATCACAAAGCATTAATTTCTCTTTCCTGATTTTTGAGAGTCAAATTCAGAAAAAAAATTGGTAGCAAATTGATTGATTGAGTTTGGTTTTTGATGAATTCCTTCCAGCTGCAAAGAGGCTTCCCAATTGACAATATTCTACTCAGGTAGAGTGTTGGTGTTTGATAATTATCCATCTAACAAGGTTGAAGAGCTCGTGGCATTTGCCAAGAAGGAGAGCTCCCAGATGTCCTGTGGCATTCTGTCGGGCGTCGACGCTGGTGGGCCTGTCTCTAGCTCGCGAGACGGGCTGCCTCCGCGGCCTCATCAGGCGGGTACTAGCTCCGGCCACAAGGCCGTTGGCATTTCGTCCAACGCCTCTAAGGAGAAAATGAGCTGCCCTACTACTACTACTGCTACTATTATTGAAGCTAATGGTTCAGGTAACTGAGTTGAAATCATTGAATTTCTTTGTATTTTTATTTTATTTTATTTCGTGAGATCGTTGATGGTTGATTTGGGTGTGTTGCAGATCTCCCAATTGCAAGAAGATCGTCACTTCATCGGTTTCTTGAGAAGAGGAAAGATCGGTATGTATTTCTTTTCTGTTAATATAACTTGATTAGGTCATTTATAATTTAATTTTTCAATGCACGTCTTGATTTAGGCGAAAGATCAAAGTTGATATGGTATGTGGATTGGTCGCTTAATACTAAACACCAACCTAAAATTAAGTAATACAGTCTCGTGTATTTATATTTTGTTGTGCCGTTGCACGTTAAAATAAATGCCATTAATTACGTTTTTATATATAATACGAGAATTTGCTTCTTGCAGGTCTGCGGTTAGGGGGCCTTATCATCAAGTTCAAGAAGAGTCAGGCTCTTTTTCTAAGGGAGATGAACAACTTGAGCTCAAATTATAGTCTAATGCTGCAATAGATAATATAATAGGGTTCAATTTGCTATGGGGTATTGTATAATCTATTATCTATGTAGCATTTGTTGAATGTTTAAGCTTTATAGTAGTTGAAGTGTACTGGAGTTGTATGATTAATTAATACTTAATAGGAACAAGTTGATGCCTCAAGCGATAGGCTCGAAGGAATTATGGAACTGTAATGAATTCAATTGAAATTGTTTTTTATGAAATTATTAGAGTAGATGCAGTTAACTTACTTATTTGACATGGGAAACATGAAGGACAAGGTAATATAATATCTTTAATTATATTTCAATGCTGTGAATACTAAATTAATGACCCATTAGGATTTGGGAAGATAAAACATGTAAATTTTACAAATTTTAATCAAAATTCTCTTACTATTAATCTTCTCCCAGTCTTCTTTCCCAAATATTGTATACAACTAATTGTGTAGTGTGCAGTCGCAGGAGAAATAATTTATATATTGGAACTACAGTTTACCTCTCTTATATTAATTGAACCACTAAGTCACTAACACACTATATGCGGCCTAATATACAAAATTTATGGGGTTTTTTTGGAAATTTCAATATTCATATTAAGTGACTATAATATATGACAATAGAAACACAAGTGATTATATTCCTAGCTTCATTTTACACATTTTACTCCCATACTTATAATCTTTATTTAAGCTCTAAAAATATAACAAATCTGTATATATAGCTCTGTAACCATCCGTATCCGGAGAACTCTTATAATTTGAAGTGTGAAGATGGAAGACGATAGCCACTCTCATTGCAAAGATAAATAACTGAAAGAAGGCTAGCTAGAGCAAGCTCATCAAACACATAAGATAATACTCGGAGAATAAAAGAGAAGTGAGGCAAATACTATGTTTAAATTCATATGTGGCGCACGCCCTGAAGGTGTCATACATTTGCCATATATAGACCTAGTCATCAAATTAAACCTTAAGCTTACTACAAAACAAATACACTAGGGACAAAATAATATAACTGCATTTGTTGTTTAACTATTGATTTGAGCTTGTCTAGTACAAGTTGAATGCTCTTCCAGCTTGGAGAATGATGAACTGGACCAAGACAAGTCGAGACAGCACTTTCTTCTTCTTCTTTCATCTTGTAGCTGCGACATGCATAGCGTGCTTCTTCATCAAGGATTTCTGCTTCTTGAACTTCATGGTCGATCAAAATGACTGTGTTAATACTTCCCCCTCAATTCGAGCGAAAACAAAGGACGTACACCAAATTTGTTCCTTAGTTTCAAGAAGAATTGGTATCCAAGAGGTTTTGTGAGAATGTTCGCAATTTGATCGACTGATGGAACGTGCCAAAGATCCACCTTATTCGCTCTCACTTTGTCTCGCACAAAGTGCACATTCTGTGAATCAAATGCGAAGGTGAAGCAGCTTCTCTGAATCAAATGCAGAAAATGAATCTCTAGTATTGAAACATGCCATGCATAAAAGTAAATATGTGTTAACTTCATCAAAACGTTGATTCAACTATTGAGTTTGCATGTTAATCACATAACAAAATAGCTCAACTCGATAATGATGGAGATTCTTCATTTTCTCAATTCTACGTCTTTCTCTTCCTCGAGCTACAAACTCATCTTCCATGTCAAGCAGAACTATCTCATATGTGCTACAAAACTTAGAAACTTTAGTAAGCAAAATCTCCCAACCTTTTTCCCTCATTACTTGCAAACGTGCTTTTGCTACCTTAACAAGATTCATTGCATTAACAATATCTTGATCCTTCTTTTGTAGCACTTGAGAGAGTTCACGTGTGATTCTCAAGATTTGCTTCATAAGATGTAACACATGCAAACTCAAAAAGATTTATAACTTCTAACACATCAATAGCTTCAACCCTCTGTGAATCATCATTACCATTCTTCCCAATATATTCAACAACGTCAATAATAGAAAAAAATAAATGCATCAAGTTGATAAGAGTACCATAATACGAACTCCAACGAGTATCTCCAGGTCGCTTCAATTAGGGGTGAGCATTCGGATTTCGGTTCGGGTTTTTGCCTGATCCGAACCGATCCGAAAATCTGAAATTTTCTAAAAATTAAATTCGAACCGAACAGAAATATCCGAAAATCCGAATTCAAAAATCCGAAATCCGAACTTCCAAATCCGATCCGAACCGAAAATCCGAAATTGCATAAAAAATCCAAATGACCTAACAAAAATCTGAAAATCCAAAATTTAAAAATCTTAAAAATCTGAAAATTATAAAATATTTTTTCTAAATTAATACTATAAGGTTGGTAGTATATAAAATCATGTTTCAATATTTATGTAATAAGAGTGTAAATTGAAGGTCTTAATTATAATATATATATATATATTACTAAAAATATATTCCGGATTTCGGATTTATTCGATTTTTAATATATCCGATCCGATCCGAAAATCTGAAATTTGCCAAAAATGTAATCCGAACCGAACCGAAAATCCAAAAAATCCGAACCAAATTTTAAATTTCGATTTGGTTCGGATCGGATATTCGGATTTCGGATATTTTGCTCACCTCTAATTGATACTAGACAGTAGATTAATACAATCTAAAAGATAAATTATACTATCGCGGTTTTTTTTTTCTTTATTCTTTTGATTTTTTGGGTGGGGGAACAAAATGATGGTTAATCAGCAAGTTCTTCCCATCTACTAGAATGGCTATGCTGAACCATAAAATAATAAATAGTCCTATTTTTCCATTTTGATCAGTCTACCAAAGATAGTCTCATTCTATTTATGAAAAATTTCTTACTAATACAATACTCTTTAACATCAATCTATTTACAACTTATACCATTAGAACTCACTACTTTTTATCTCTTCAATCACTTTTTGTCTTTATTTCTTTTATTTTACCAATTGTATATTAAAATTTGTGGTTCATAATTATTTTTATTTTACTAATTGTATATTAAAATTCGTGGTTCATAATTATTTTTGGTGTACCGATCGAGTATTAAATTATATATACATACTAAATTAATACAAACTGCTGTCGGTTGGGGCTGGGGAGCTAAAGTCAGAGATCGTTCATAACATTATAGGAATCCCATTTGCCATACTTCTTGTCCTCTGCGACTTTTTAACAGATACAATTTTTGCGAAAATGGCGAATTCCGAGGAATCGAATCCTCTTTTACCGGAACAAGAAGAAGTTAAGATGAAAAATGAGAAAAAATCCGTCGTTCCCAGCTGCAAGAATATCGGAGCTTCGCTCCCTGCGGCGATCCCGGTGGGATGGACGGCCGACGGGCTACCGGTGGCTGAATCCATGATGGAGAGGACCCAGTGGGATTCTGGTCTCTTCTCTTGTCTTGGGAGGAATGATGAATTCTGCAGTAGCGATCTTGAAGTTTGTGAGTTTTCTGTTTTTTTTTTCTTGGTTTTCTTGAGTTCAAGTTAATTTTTGTTTTTTGCATTGACGTCTTATTGTATGCTGAGAGAACTGAGAAGTTTGGTGATCTGTTTTTTTTTTTGGTTGTTGAATTTGGTTTGTGGGTTTAATGATTGCAGATTCTTGATCTATTTTCGAGGGTTAAGAAATTTAAAAAGTTGGATGTGTACTTGTGAATAAATTTGTTAAGGTGCATTGGTAATCTTCAGATAAGATGGCTATCCAAAAGTAAAAAAGGACAATGAAATGCGATCATGGAAGTTGAATAATGGGATATCCTAAAATCTTTGATTATTTGAACAATTTGAGATACCCTTGCTTGGTTCATGTTCGATTGGAAGGGCTAGGATTGGAGAAATCCTTGTGATGAAGATATAAGTACTCAACCATGCGTTTTGACAATCCTGAAAAGTAAACGCCCATTTGGATATTTATCTTGTCATAGTATGCTTTTGGTCTCTTTGAGTTGTATGACTTTATGATAGTTGGAATATTGGGCAGGTTTATTGGGTAGTGTGGCTCCTTGTGTGCTTTATGGGAGCAATGTAGAGAGGCTTGGATCTTCTCCTGGTACATTTGCTAATCACTGCTTGCCTTACACTGGTCTATACCTAATGGGGAATACCTTTTTCGGCTGGAATTGTCTTGCCCCGTGGTTCTCCTATCCCATCCGTACAGCCATTCGCCGCAAGTTTAATCTAGAGGTTAGCTATCTAATTATATTCTTCTTTAACTATGATTCAGGGGCAACCTGCTACAAGTTTATTATGGCTGTCACACAAGTGCAAAGTTTAGCCTTGCAAAAACTTTTTGTGCTATTACATGGAGATATTTGTTTAATATCACTCTGCTCTATCTTGCATGGTGTCAATCAGCAAATCTTGTTTGCTTCCTTCTTTGGATAGTTTGCTTTTTCATATCAGGTGCCTTTTTTTATATGAGAGAGAGAGAGAGCATCCTTGCTTGCCTTAGTGATTCATTCATGTGGAATTTACTTTAAGAAGAGTTGTGGACCTTATAATACTTGCACAACAGAGAAGTAGTGAGGCACTTGCAAGATCATGTGGGTGCTGTGGAAGCTTTGTAGATGATGAAGTTCAACGCGAGCAATGTGAGATGGCCTGCGACTTTGCTACCCATGTCTTCTGCCATGCATGTGCCCTTTGCCAGGAGGGGCGTGAGATCCGTCGTAGGCTTCCACATCCCGGCTTCAATGCCCAACCAGTCCTAGTCATGATTCCGCCCGGGGAACAAACCATGGGCCGTCGAGCATAAATACTTTTCGGTTTCACTTGATCATTTATATACACTGTATACTTTCATACAATTGTGATGAGACCTCCTTTTTATCTGTATGCGAAGTGTGGTTTTCTTAGTCACTTGTATGTGTATAAGCCCTTTATCGGCAACATATGCGATTTGTTGAAATATAATATACAAACAAGCATACTTCCAGTCAACAAAAGAGAGCATACTTCCTGGTTGAGTTTTCTTCATATTGCAAGGAATTGGTGGTTCGTTTCATCCCTGCATTGTAGGATTGGTTGCTTGAAAAGTAACATTTGTTTCTGTTTTACCAACTCATCTCCCTTAGTTAAAACTCGAGTCTCCCTAATGCCCAAAACGGTGAAATATAGATACAAATACTTAACTCCCCAAATACAAGATGGCTAATTATGATGATGAAGATGACAAATTTTGATTTGTACAAGGTACGGAGATACGCAAGTTTAGCCTAATTTAGAGCACCAAAATACTTGCTTCCACACAAATTACCAGGAAAAAATAAACAGCACTATTAGGTTCTAAATATAAAGGTGAAGTATCATGAAAGAGTCAAAAGAGGCTTCGGTGCTATATAGATAAAAGTCGTCAACAATAGGCATACATCAGCTCCATTTCTAAATATTCTACTCGCCTGGTGCTGATACGCCTTGCTTCAATTTTTCCCTCTTCATCTTCTTCTTTGAGATGGGCTTCTTTCTCTTGGGAGGAAGAGTTTTTTGGGCATACACGTATAGCGCATAATTGCCAACAAGGAATGCCAACACAAGCCCACCAACAACAAGCAACACTATCAATCCTGGGTTGAATCCTTTGGCTTCGGGGACCACATTTTTCTGTTGACCAAACAGATGAGACCTTTAAATTAATTTTAGAAATTACCGTGTTACTGTATATTGTGTTTTATTTGGGCAAAAGAACGCCTATATAGATCTTGACAGCAAATGAAAAAGTTAAAAAAATAAGGCACATACTTGTTTCAAAGAACTATAGAGTTACATGTATATAGTATCTCATTATTAGTTCATATGCTTTGGGTCAAAGATAGTAAGGGTATATGCAGGCACATATTGCAGCTAACTATTCAAGAATTGGATACAAACACAAGAGCTTTGGATTAGAATATCACATCACTACTTTTAGTACCATTAACCAGTATTTTACTCCTTTGATGAGAACCAAAGGAAACAACCTTAATCTCATTCCATCTTCCTGAACATTATATACACCATCTCTGTCAGCAAAACATCCAGAGAAAGAAAGAAAAAAGACCAGACGAACCTTTAATGAAAAACAAGTCGAGCAAAATACTAGAAGGGAAGAAATAAAAATTTCATCTGAACTAAACAAGCTAAAGCAGTGATAGACAAAATAAGAAACATTAAAAAATGAAGATCTGACTATATTCAGCCTAATTGACAGCATATTTATATAGAGCCTGCAAAAAAGAGTCAAATACATGAGAGGGTGTGGGGGGTGGGGGATGGGGGTATTTTTCTGCCTTATATTAGATGGACTACTACCATTTATGAGAAAAACAGAAAGAAGGAGAACTGAAAACTAGGATGAGATGCTGGGAGAGAAGGAATTGAATTAAACAAGTCGAGACTAGGGCTAATCCAGAAAACCGGAAATATTCAAACCAGTGCAGAAGAGATTGGACCTATTTCCAGAGAATCAATGGTGACGCAGAAACCTTTTTTTGGAGAAATTCCAGGAGGCTGTTCTCAAGAATTTAACCTTTAGATCGCTGTAGCTTGGATAACAATCTTACCATCTAATGACACATTCTGGGTGGTGTAAATGGAATTGTTAGCTTCCCAACACTACAATGAGCTTATAGAATGTAGTTTCAGGGAGTGACAAATCTTTCTAGTGCACACCTTATTTTTTGCCAAGATGAATTATCTTGGCTCCTTCGTGATTGCATCTAAAGTAACAGTGCGGGGAGCTTATTACGTTCCTATCTTTGATCCACGATCTAGTGATTTTACTGGGTTTTACTTGTTAAAAATTGTTTGTGTTCATTGTTTGAGGTAATAGTCATTGTCACAATCATTTGGTGATATTCTCAATAGCACAATCTGGTATTTCATGAATTATACCATGTTCCTAAATATAGCTGAATAATTTTTTTCCAGCTGCATGTATGGTTCGATTAATAAAAACACCATTCTTTCAGACATGAAATTCAACCCAGTCTTCAAACAAAAACATTAATTTCCATGAAACTCAAATGCAAGCAAAACATAACAGCATGGACACGCCAATTATAACTCTTCTCTAAAACCCCAAAATCCTCAAAATATCTAACCCCAATTTACCCTTTTCCGAACTCCATAGTAAATGAAAATTCACAGATCACTTCGATATAGCTATAACATATTCGAAAAAATCAGATCTATCGAAATCAAGCTAAATTGAAGAGAGATCGAAGATAGAGAAGTACCATTTGGTCAAATGAGGGAGGCGATTGATCTTCATCGAAATCCATTCGTTAATTTTGGGTGAAAACTCCAAAAATGGAAAACTGAAAGGAAAAAAGAAAAGAAAAAAGACGAGTTCTAAACTGAAGGAGGAGAAAATTTAGAGCGAAGGTGCGTGAAATTGAGAAGTGTCATATATTGGACAAGGAGTTTGTTGTAGGACTTGAACAGCCCATCCGGAATCTATACATTTGATCCTTTACTTTTCAAGATGTTGTGGTTTGGCCCCACAATCTTTGTCAAAATTCAAAAATGTCCACGAAACTAGTAAATCTTTTTGGCCAGTTTCCAAATAGTGCCGCACGCGCACATTGGACTTATTTTTATGGAAATGAGGGAGTGTTGCATAAGTGGATTATCTTTTATTTTAAAATTAAGTGGTTGATGTATTATGAATGGAGAAAGGAGTGTAACATCGATTTTAATAAAAGTGGTTGATGTATTTTGAGTGGAAAAGTATTTCACTTAGGCATAGTTTTTATAATGATTAGTAAATATATTGTGAGTGGAAAAAGTAGTGGCTCATATGGTAGAAATGATAAATAAATTGATATATGAAAATTAGTATATTGGGAAATTATGTCTATAATGAAAAGTGAATGATTTTTGTGGTTATAATAAAATGGCAAAAATTAATTTATTTTTGGGACTGCGAAAGTATTTAACACATGCTAGGTATTAGTTGATTGCTTCGTATTGCTTGATCGAATTAATTAAATTTTCTATATATTAACTAATATCATAACTGATTTGATTTTTTTTGTAAACAAACATAAATTTCCAGGTTCCGGCTAAATTTCTTAGAAAGCAATATTAAATGGCATAATCTTAATGTGGAGAAGTAAATAATAGTATTTCCCTAGCTAGAAAGCATACGTATTCAAATTCAAACCTATGATGCCCAACTAAGCAAGAAGCTAAAAATAGCCAAGGCCCATTTTCCAAACTGACCCAAGTTATATATAGAAGCTGGGATCGGAGAGTTTAAATAATCATATAGGTCGTACTTGAGGAATAACAACAAAATAGTAATACAAATTGAGTGATTTGTCACTAGCTAAACCAAAATTATATTGGCAACATACTTACACTTGATAGCAATAGAAATGGCAATAGCAATGGCAATAGCAATAGCATCACATCATTATTCTTACAAAAATATTAACGACTTGGATTTTGTTATGAATCATGAAAATGAAAACACAGTGACATAATATTTTGGTCCCCATTCAATTATCACAACACATTCATGAATTTGGAAAAAAAGTTAATTGTTAATATAACTCCATAACTATAATAACCCTACAAAAATTGTTAGGAGAAATAATAAATGATTTTCTGCGTCTGATTATGAAGGATTTTGGCTTAATAATTAGCGGTGACAAGCTCCCACTATCTACGTACGTTCAAATAACCACCCTGCCCGTCAACAGTAATACAATAAAACAGGCTAGTTCCCACGGATAAAAAAGATCGACAAATAAAATAATTTAGAATTTTTTCTTGAAATTTAAAAGAAGAAGAGAAAAACAATCTTGGTATATTTGCTAAAATAAATTTGGAATTGATTTGAAATTATAATTATATAGAATTGAATTTCAAATTATGATATTCTAATTTAATTCCAAATCATTTGTTTGATAAGTCAAAAATTAACCAAGATTTGTAATTGACTTTTAACGAATAATTTTTTTTTCATTTATATACATTATGTAATACTATATATTTTGAGTTGTGTGTTCAAGTGTATGTGTTGTGTGTGTGTGTCGCGTGTATTTGTTATGTGTGTTGCGTGTATGTGCAGTGTGTGCGATGTTGTTGTGTGTGTTGTGTATTTGTTGTGTATGTAATTTTTGTGTCGTGTGTGTTTATATTTGTTTGATGTGTGTCGTGTGTGCGTGTGTGAGCAATGTATGTATTGTGTGCAGTGTGTGTATTGTATGTTGTATGTGTGTGTGCAGTGTGTGTATTGTTTGTTGTATGTGTGTGTATTGTGTGCAATATGTGTATTGTGCATGCAATGTGTGTATTATGTCCAATGTGTATGTGTGTGCGGTGTCTGTATTGTGTGGACTGTGCAGTGTGAGTATTGTGTGTGTAATTTTGTGTGCCGTATGTTGTGTGTGTGCGTGTGTGCAGTGTGTGTATTATGTAAAGTATATGTGTATGTGTGAACAATGTGTGTATTGTACGTGCAATGTTTGTGTGCAGTGTGTGTGTGTGTGTATTATGTTGTGTGTGCAATGTGTGTTTGTGTGCAGTGTGTATGTGTGTGTGTGCATTATGTAATATGTGTATTGTGTGTGTTGTGTGTTGTGTGTTGTATGTTGTGTGTTGTGTGTGTATTGTGTGCAATGTGTGTATGTTTGAGAGGTACCCAATTTTATATTATTTGGATTTCCAAATATTTACTTTAACTATAGAATTCAAGTAATGGAATTGGATGAATATGAAATTGTAATTCAATTCAAAATTCAGATATTTTTATAGTACCAAATAATGAATATAGAATTAAAAACTACAATTCTAAATCAAAATCCTCAATTTTATGATACCAAACGGACCCTTATAGAATTTTACTTTTTTTTTTCACTTGCCAAAACTCATCTACTTTTTCGATAACTTGGGTTTTAGAAGTGAAAAACATAGAGAGACTAAGTGGATGAGTTTTGGCATACATTGGAGATATGGAGTGATTGGATATTTGGATATAATTTGGAAGTATATGTGAGAAATATGAACTCAGAGATGGAATGAAAGGGTCTATGTTTCCACACTTATTCAACAAAGCATTTAAGAGGCAAGCTATATATATATATATATATATATATATATATATATATAGGGAGAGAGAGAGAGAGAGAGTTGTGTTAATATCAGAACACAATCTTATTGAATAACAAAGAACAAAATATAGGGTTAGATTTATTAGTTTGACCGTTCAGATTTAGCCATGTGGCATTTTTAATTTTCGGATTTAATAGATAAAGGTCATAACAGTAATTTTAATAACATGCGGTTAATCAGTTAACCGAAAATTAAGGATTTTATTTCCTTAGCGAAGATGTGATATAATTAACGGTTTTTAGCTCTTTTTATTATTAAAGAATATTAGATTTGATATAGAAAGGTTCATGTAAATCAAATTAAATAAAGATCATTATATTTCACGATTTTATTTCCATATTTCTTGAAACATATTTTGTTTATTTACGTATAATGATGTTGATCAGTAATAACAATGATAGATGTATATAATTTTAAGGAAATATCCTAAAATCATGGGATTGAGCAATCTCACGTATCTACAAATAAATCTCATGATTTTATTTCTTAATTTATAGCAAAACAACTATCATTATATATAATATGTGTCCGTCGGTAATGGTCCATTTAATCTAATTCCGAGTTTATTTAAATAGACAATTTTAGTTTGCTGACAGATATATATCTGTCGGTATTACAGATGGACTAAAATCCATTTGGTAACATTTTCAATAATATAATTTAAATTAATCATTATAAATAAATTAATCTTACCGACGGATTGTTATCTGTCGGTAACAATGACGGTACATTCCGTCGATAAAATCAAATTTTAATTTATTGTAACTAAAAAATATCATTTAATATGCCTCGTCCTGTCTTATTGTCTCGCTGCTTTCTCCCGCCACCTAGTCTCGCCGCTGCATCCAAAACCGCTACCTTCATAAGCTCCGCCTCTCGCTGGGTCCATTATCGTCTCCCACCGTCTCCCGCCGGGTCCAAATCCATATCCAGCCGCCCCATCTCCGCCTTGGGCGCTGGCACAATCTCCGCCTCTTCTCTCCCGCCTCCAGAATCAAGTATTTTTTCGCCATGTGTATTCATGTGTATTTTTTATGTAGTGTTGAATGTTATGCAATTATGATGTAATATATGATGTAGTATTGAATCTTATGTATTTTGAAATGTGAATCTTATGTATTTTTCAAGTTACTGGTAATAGCTTATGGTACATTTGTGTTAAGTTTTGCAATTATTTATGTTCCATTCAATGTGCATGATTATAATGACTAGATAAAAGTTGAAGGATCAATAGCTTATGATCTGTGTTGGTAATTCAACAATTTTTATATAAACTATTATGTGTTTGTTGATCTTTCGTGTTTCGGCCTTTTGGTTTGTAGTTTGCTGACTTTTTTAGCATATCGATATACTTTTTAAGATTAACCTTCTGTTGATATAGTCGGCATATAGTGGCTATGTTAATGTGATTGAGGCTCGTGATGAGAAGCCAAATCTGATAAGCCCTCACCTGAGTTGAAGTCAGCCTATCTTCAAAGAAGATTGGGTATCGTCTAAGGAAAAGAATGGATTTATTGGAGAAAATGTGGCTGTGATAAAAACGCGTAGAATATAGGGGCTGACCTAATAGTAAGTATGAAATTTGACTTTGTTTTTTTTGTCATTAAATTTAGTGATTGGATGCTAAAAAATTATCTATTTGTTAGGATAATTCATTGCTAGAGAAAATGTGGAGTGATCCCAAAGAGGACAGAGGAAGAGTCTGGGGTGCAATGAGCAGAAAAAGAATGATGATGAGAATAATATAGAATTTATATCCCAAAGAGTCAAAGACAGAGGAGTCGGAAGCTGAAAAAGAATGATGATGAGAATAATATATGATTTATAGGTTGAAATCCTTGAATATAAGGAACAATCTATAAGTTTTTTAATGGATCGCCTGATATAAAATATTCTTAACTCAGCGTACCATTAAAAAAATTATAGATATGTTCCATGTATTCATAGATTTCATAAGTTTAGAAACTTACAACTATAAAGAACTGAGCTTGATTTTGTTATTACTTCGTTGCTTTGTTGGTTTATCAATTGTTATTTCAGGTTTGTTGCTTTATCTATTGTTATTTTACTTTTGTTGGTTTTGTTACTTTATTGATTTGTTGGTTTGTTGAAAATACGGATCATAACTAGATAAATAGGGGTCGTAACTAAACAAATAAACAAAAGCAAAAACACAATTTCAAAAAATAGGGCAGCAAATTTACCGATGAACAACCATCATTTGGTAAACGAAAAAAAAAAACAGAAGAAAACATTACCTACGGATACATCCGTTGGTGATACCAGTGGACAAGTATCGGTAGTCGGGATGAAAGTTTACCGACGACATTAGCCGTTGGTAGTTTGTCGGTAAATTTTTCTGACGGCAGAAATCCGTCAGTAAACTTTTTAACAACGTCGTATATTTGTCGGTAGTCCACCGTTAAAAACGATTACCGACGGATTTTAGGGATTTACCAATGAAAAAGTCAATCGATAAATCTCACACTTTTTTAGTGTATCTTCCCTTCCTAATTGATTAAGTGTAGGTTTTAAGAAGGAATTTATGAAGAATAAACTCCAATTTCAAATTGAAGCAATAAATTCTATATGATGAGCTATATCAAAATTAAACTCAGAACAAATCTGGCAGGTGGGTTGACAAAATCTCATGACGGTGAAAATCCTAAATTTAAATTCCATTACTATTTTTTAGGTTCATACAATTTCATATATTTAAATTTTATATATTTTCACACTATCAAAAAGTAATTTACTATTATAAATCGCTCCAAACTCTTATACTTTACGTTTAGCTATTCGAAACCCGTAAAAAAAAAAAACTCATATACGTCGCAAAGCCTATTGAGAGAAATTTACTATACATTCTCATTTCTAAACCCATATAATAATACTCATTAATTTCTCAAACATGTTTAAATTTATAATATATATATATA
>JAYDZE010170114.1:0-21829 GCA_034509125.1 Monilaria moniliformis | reverse complement strand
TTCTCATAAATTTGGGAAATAAGGTTTTACAGATACAAAGCAGCTCAAAAGCTTGCTTTTCAGTATATACCCTAACATATGGTCGCCCACCTCCCTCACACGCGCGCTATCTTCCTGGAGAAATTCAAGTGGAGGCAGTAGCGGAGGAGTTACGTTCCCGTGACTCAATACTTTCAGATTTGCGCGTCCATCTCCAACGGGCGCAACAACTCATGGTCTGTGCAGCAAATAAGCATCGTAGACAGGTCGAGTACGCGGTCGGTGACCGAGTATATCTCAAATTTCGTCCTTTCTACCAGGCGTCCCTCTTTCGCGCACCAAATCTCAAATTGGCCCTAGCTAGGAACTTCGGGTCGTTTTCTATTGTCGAACGCATCGGTGCCGTCGCATATCGCCTACAACTTCCCGAAGGTTCTCGTCTACATCCAGTTTTTCACGTATCGCTCTTGAAAAGAGCCGATGCCGTCCTAGACAACTGCATCATCAAGCGAGATGGCCGCGACGTGGACCAACGACTAGTTAAATGTCTCAATTTGCCCGTCGAGGACTCCACTTGGATGGATGCCGATGACATCCGTGGACAATTTTCATTCTTCCGCCTTGTGGACAAGGTTGCTTCGACGGCCGGAACAGTTGATACGAACCATGCAGGGTGGCGAGTGTACAAACGCGGCAAGATGGCGGTAGCTAGATTTGATTGACAAGAAGTCAACGCATCTCGCAAAAAGTGCGAGACGACGTGGCATACGGCATGCAGTAGTGGTGTACGACAATGGAGTATAAGTTGTTATGTAAATAGCAATTACGTAAATTATGTTATTAGTGGATAGAATTAGTTAATTATGTAATTGGCAGTTATTGCCTTAGTGGTTTTAAGCGTATGGATTAGGAAAAGAGAGGATATTGAGAATTGTAATTATAAGCTCGGCAAGTGCCGTAGTAGGAGATTAGAATTGATCCCCTATGGAAGCTCTATTATATTTTTCAAATATTACATTTCTTCTCAGACAATTGATCGAACACTTGACATGCATTCAAATCTTCACTGCATCTTTTCATATAACATCTTCTCGACGCCTTAACTCTTATCACACCAGGATGTGAAATCTGTTCTCTTATAAATTTCATCTACATGAATAATTTTTCCAACTAACCACCAAATTACATGTGTATGACCGGGCAAGACCGTTTGCCATCGCAGAGGGCTCACCAGGCAGAGCTCCTTGGTATGAAGTGCAACTTCACGAACACTGTTGCATCCTCTTCCCCGCATTCTGGATTTCCCAGGTGATGCACAATTTCTATATCTCTATTGTTCACGAGCAATCCTTGCCTTCTACCATTGTGAATGTGAGTAGCTGTAAGTTTTCGGGTATGCTTCGTACCAGCTCCGTCTGCTGCTGTTGCTTTTTCCTCCAAATGAAGTGCTGTAAGTACCGTATCTGCCCGACCAACTTCTGTTATCGTATGGAGAACTGTAAGATGTAGATGGATGTACACAGCTACCATTTCTGTTGCTGTCTCTGTCGTTGTTCCTTATCTCCTCTTCCATATCGTACTTGGACCGCTGCAAAAAGATCAATGTATACATGTATGAGACCTTATTGAACAAAAAGATCTTATCGAACTACGTGCACGTATAAACACTGCATATCATGAACCTTGGAAGTTTTCGAAATTCATCTTGCAAAATTCGAAAAATTCCTAATGTATTGATCATTTATATTACCTTGGAAGAATCTGAGAGTACAGCATATGCCTCCCCAATGATCTTGAACAGCCTGTCAGCATCGTTGTGAATTTTTATGCCGCATTCTTTCCATAACTTTCCATCATCCCCAGCATCGCTCCTTACCAAGACCTGACTAGCCTACACCACCAAGAACTTTGTTTCACAACAAAAAACAACTCAACAATACTAACGATGAAGTATGAGAAAAACCATAAAACCTTGTCAGGGTGATGCCTGAGAGCAGCCTTCCGGTACGCCTTCTTAATCTCGGATTCAGCATCAGATGCTTTGATTCCCCTGCCGGTTTAAAACCCAAGATCAAAATCGAGCTTCTACATATTAGCAGTTGCAATATAGGTTCCAATCGGAGCAAAATAGACAGCTTCACAAGCACACCGAATTTTATGTGAATGGTGGAAGTTTAAGGGCGTGATGAAAGTATCAAGTGATGTAAGAAAGGGGATGGTTAGACTTGCAAAATGAGGTAAAAATCCAAAGGAAGATCCTTTTTAGCTTTTTCTTCAACAGTAGCTAGATGACGGCGAGCTTTTCTTAGATCCCTAACACCACTGCCTCCGCTTGATCTGCTCTGAGTCTTGCTTTTAGATTGAGTTTCAAGAAGCAAGACCAATCTCTGAGTATCATTTAGTGCTTGTTTATAATCCCTAATCATTTCATGCAAAGTAGCTCTCCTTGAAATTGCCTATGTACAAAAACCAATAATAGCTCCGTTAACAGGTGATATACCACAAGATAATTCAGCAAGATCTAATCAGTAAATATACTATGCTTTATTGATTAACAGTTTAGGGGGTTCATACAAAGATAATTGCAAAGTAGTGAACAAATAAATAATCTGCAAGAATACATTTTGTAATAAGGTTTATGTTTTGTACCAACCTTTGTGTAGTCCTCGTCCAGGGCTATGGCTACACTACAATCTGAAATGGCATCAACTATTTGGCTAAGGGATTGGCATGCAGCCGCACGATTGCAGAAGCAGACAGCCATAAAAGCTCGTGATTCAAAACTTTTTGATATGGCAGTGGTATATTTATCTATAGCTTCTGTATACCTTCCAGAGTTGAAGGCTTCATTTCCTGATTTCTGTAGCAAATAAAATTGGGAAAACTGTGTGAGCTTTACATAAATTTCTAGCATGCATGTATTCAAGTAATTAGGGTCCACATCCATATAGAATATAAATATTAAGAGCAAATGAACGCTCGACATACTTTTAAGGATAAGAGTTCTTGAATATTGGTGGCTAAAGCAATGGACGATTCCCCAGATACATCTCCAGACCTACACAAGAAAACATGTGATCAGCATCCCAGATTTATTCATTTACAAACAAGATACAATTGTGGGTTGATGCCTTGATGGTCAACGAGTCTTACTTTGAGCTGATCGGCACTTTTTCTTGTTTTTCAATCAACTCAAGAGCCATATCAAGCCTTCCCTGACGATAGTGGGACTTACTCTGCAGGCGCCACCTCCACAATTTCACATGAGAACTATCGTCTGGATTAGCCAAAAGATCAGCACAAAAATTCTTCTCGGCAATATCAAGAGTTTGCTCACAAAGTTGGATCACTTCGTCATACATCCGCAACTATATCAATCAATAACATAATTATGATGACAACCATGCATATCCGAAATCAGGTTGTTACACTGAATCAGAAATTTACTTCACATTAAATGGACCTTAATTGGTACATACAATGTACATAGCCTCTCCTTTCATCTGAAGCAATCTCTCTGAATAACGGCATGTAGACAAGGCCTCCTCAATGCTCCCCAGAGCCCTGCCTGCTGTATCATCAGTTCCTTCTTGCAAGAACGTGGCAGATTGATACATACACTCGGCTACTTTCTATTAAGTAAAAAACTGACAATCAGATTCTGACTTACAAGAGAAAGAATATTCAAGAAAATTCAGGAGAATCGTATTGCAGAGAGAAAATGCAATCAGACATACAAATTTGCCTATCAGATGCTGACTTATAAGAATACAACAAAGCTTATGTTTAAATTTCCGTTCTTGTAACAAAATAAGAAGCAAGATATAAAGCTACAAAAGGTATCGATATCAACCTCTCAAGGTGTTTCTAACATATACATTAAGGCTATCAAAGAATGAATATGGTTCACTAGATACAACTGCGAACCAGAAAACAAACTAAATTCCTAAAACGTTGGACATGATATTACAAACACGAAAAATTCATAGTAACAAAAGAATGATAATAAGCATGTATGAAGAAATTATGATTAGTATCAAAAGATGATTATAGCATCTCACCTCTGCCTTTTGCAGGCTACTAGCAGCTTCAATTGTAAATCTCCTATCCAAGCAAATGCTGTTCCCAGCTCTCAAGCATTTACTGTAACACTGTATGGCATCTTCAACTTCTCCCAACACCAAATAGCAACTGAAAAATTATAAAAAATTTGCAGACGTCTCAGAAACTCTCGATTTACTACAAATAAGATGATAGAACTTTGGATCTATTTCAGCACAATCTTAAATGTAAGGATACTCGAAAACAGAATTCAAGGAAAGAACTTACTTTCCAGCCCTTAATATAACTTTCATAAAGTCTGGGTCTAGCTCAGATGCTTTTGTACAATCTGCTATGGCTTCCCTCATCTTTGAAAGTGACATTCGCGTGGCTGCACGGTTGCTATAGCATAGTAAAAGTGATTTCAAGGGGTACCCTGTGGTACTAACACGTGAAACAGAATTGATCCCCATTGAGTAAAATTCCTCTGCTTTAGAAAGTTTCCCAGCATGATAAGCCTCGTTCCCCCTGTACAGGATCATATTGTTCAACCAATCACAATGAAAGCTCATGCATAAGCATAAAAATCATAAAACAGCGCTAAAGCCAAACAGGCAAGGAAGAATACCTTATTCGCCAATGCTCACATACTTCATTACAAATACCAGTAGGTTCCGGCTTAACATTTTCTTTTTTTGAATTGTTTCCTTGGACGGTGGGATTTAAACCAACTTTCAACCTATAATTTTTCTTGTATTTGCGTTTTACTGCTGACATACCATCTTCTGCAGGCAATGAAGGAGAACAAACTGAATTGCTCTTGTCACCTTCAGGGTTTTCCCAGTCATCTGAAATGTTTTTCTGGTTCGCAGCAGATTCTCCTTTTAATCCAGATGCAGTATCTGCCTCTGGTGCATTGCTGGCACTTGTATCTTGATACGGTGAAAAATCCATGGGTGAACCACAACCAGGAGACGCATGATTTTGCTGGGAACTGCCTTCCTCAAACATCTGACTCTGTGGAAACAACTGCTGGACAACGGTTCTTTGTCCTAGCTTTCCATTTCTCTTCTTTGATGTTTTGCCTTTGACTGATCTAAAATTTGTGTTACCTAATTTATCTACACCCGTGAATAAATGGTTGCTTGAAAATGCAAATTTCATATCTGGTGTGATACAATCTGCATCTGAGCCTAATCCAGCCAGTTTGTCTCTGATGTTGCCATTCTCATCTTTATCAATAGATGGGACCTCTTGGAAACCACTGTTCAGATTGAAGCCCATCCCAGCAGACGGAAACAATGTTGAGTAAGTCCTAGTCGACTTAGAATTACTTTGTGAGAAGCAATTCATATCTGGAATCTTCCAGTTCATACTATGACGATTCTCGTCTACAAAACCAGAGTCCTTCTGGTTGCCTCCAAACACAAATAAATTATCATCACCTGATGCAGAATTACAACTGAAACATCCAGACCTTGTAGTATCCGCTTTAGGATCACCAATGTTCAGTTTCTTCATCTCATTCGATATGCCAAATGTAGGGCCTTGCTCGAAATAATCACTTGAATTACCATTAGTTTCAAATTTAAAATTACTTTCTTCAGCCTTTCCCCTATTCAACTCATCCATCTCATTAACAGGCTTAATACTTCCACCAGAATCGATGCCTCCCTTGCCTTCCAATCCTCCAAAAAGGAAAACATCATTCCCATGAGACTGAGATCCAATCTCTGCATTTTCTTTCCCACTCTTTGTAAAATTAGGCACGTCCCCTTTTCCACTAGAGGATTTATTTCCCAATCCTATGTTGAACTTGAAGTCAGTGTTTTCTGTAAACACAAAATTCTCACGATCGTTGCTACTGCCATCACTCACATTGAACGGAACCTTCAAGACAGGGTCGCTAACCTTTTCAGAAGCCCCAGAACCATCCACTTTGACTTTACCCCTTGTGTCATTGATCGTGCTTCCTGCAACTTTATCAGTTTTACTATCACCAAATTCAAAATTTACAGCATTAAACTTCACAAGCTCATCAGCACTCGAATTCAAACCAGACTTATGCGAACCTTGTTGCTCTAACTTGATTTGTGAAGCTGAGACACCCGCATCCTTCATACTGAAACTCGAATCACGACTATACGCACTGTCACCAACACCAAAGACAAATTGCTCACACAAATCCGGGTTTGATACAGGGGCCTCCTTACAAGCTCCAAAAACAAAACTCCCAGATTCCTTCTGCACAAAATTTGAGCTCCCTTTATCAAAACCAAATGAAAAATCGCTCCTTTTTGACTGCCGCTTGCTCGGCATGTTATTATCAGTTGCATCAACCAAGGACGTAACTTTCCCTGATCCAAATCTAAACAAAGAATTATCCAAGTCAACATCAAAACCAAATCCGTTCCCAAATTTATCCACGTTTTCATTAAAACCACGACTCTTCTCCTCACCTCCATTCGATCCCAAAGTCCCATTATTAATCCCAAAAGCATTGCCCAATTTCCCCTCAAAATCTTTCTCCCCACCACTATCTCTAAACCCATTCAATCCCAAATCAGTTTTTACAGTCTTTCCATCCGGCATTTGCCGCCTCCTCATCTTCATTAATCTCGGCCTGGATCGGCCCGAAATGCGCGGTTTCTCGGGACCGCTTTTCGAGTAATCAAATCGAACAGCATCAGTCGAAACAGAAGAGAAATTATAGCTCTTCCCCGATTCTGAGCTCTGAGCTGAATCGGGTTTAGCAAATGCGCAAGCGGGCTGCGGCGCGACCACCGGCGGCGACATTTTGAAACTCGGACTCTGGCGGGATGGTGGATTTCGGTATAATAAGGTTTCTGCGTTGAGAGATTATTCGGTGAATTTTGCTGTCGTTAGCACGGGAAACAGACGAAGGATTCCCGAAAAACCTTTGCTTGAATGGAAGGGGAGAAGGCCAAGTGTGGGTTTGGATTTCCGAACTTTGCCCCTTTTTTGGAGTTTAGGTTTTGGGGGTTTATACTTTATATTTGAATTGATTGATTTGAACGTCGTAATCACCTACTATTAGCGGCGTGTTTGGCAACAATTTCATTCAATCTCAAAAAGAAAAAACATAAATATTTCATTCTTGTTGTTGGACATAAAACTTAAATTATTATCATATTTTATAATATAGAGCTCATTAAAATGCAAGAAATATAGAAAGAAAAGCAAAAAAAAAAAATGAACTAGGTGATTATCGTTTTAAGATTTTTTTGAACTCGAGAAATTGGAGTGATTATAATTTCCTACAAACTCTCAAGCATCGGAAAATTGAAACTAACCCTTCCACCAGTCTAAATCAGCTGAAAGAAATACATGTGAGAGAAATCGAGGATTGGTGATTTGCTTTCGCCGACATTATCTGTAAAATCCAACGTCGGTTGCGTCGCCTGAGCGCAAGCCACGTGTCTGTCGTTTGCAGTTGAAGAACACTACTTATTACTGACTCCGAAACCGAACGACAGCGGCGGACAAGAAACTGAAAAGAAAATCCGAGCTCTATCAATCGGCTTTTTTCAAGAATTCTGAGGCTTCCAAGTTGGTATCTTTTTCCTTTACATTTGCGACATTTATTGATTAATGTTGTCATGTTTCTTGGAGAGTGCTCTCTTCTTTGTTTTGTTACGTGGGTTGATACTTTCTTTATTCTAAAAATGTCTATCTCTTTGGATGAGTGAAGTATGGATTTCTAACATTTTAAGTTTGCTTCGAAACTTTCTGGGGTTAGTAAATTATATTTGTAGAGTGCTGGGTGCTGATAAGTAAGATAGGTTGATGCTGTGTGAGTTGGAATCGGGGGGGGGAGAGAGAGAGAGTTCCAATTTGTCTATGGTTAACAGAACTGGGGATCTTTTTTTCCTTTTTCTTTTTTTTTTTGTTTTTTTTTGGCGGGGGGGTGGGGGGTGGAGGGGTGATGTTAATATTTGCTAATTGAATTTTTGTATGGCTCAGATCTGATTTTTATTTGCAGATCGAGAAGTTGTTCTTTGAATTTGATTAACTAACCGCGAACAAGAGTTACAGCTTAAGTTGCAATACAAATTGCATTGATAATATTGGAAAATGCTGTAAATTTCTGACTAGGATCAAAATGGAGTTTACTTGACAATGATAAACTTGAAGTACATTTATTTTTCTGTCTTTAATTATTCTATGCTTTGTTAGCTTTTCTCATGAATTTTGGGATATAACTAGTTTATGATGTATGAATTTTGAGGTTTTCCCTATGTCACATAACAGACCTTCATTAATTTCTGTTATTATCATACCATTCCAGTAATATACTTGAACGTATTCGATGCCATGCTTAATGTTTTTCCTGATTCAACGTTGCGTAGTTGGATACTTTAAAGTCTTTATGTGCCTTGTAACTAATCTCACTCTCCCATCAAATAGATAAGAGGGCGCCTGAACCTGATCGACGGGACGTCTCTGCCCCTGAGAATCCAATCCCGATGGAGCAACCTCATCCTTCTGGTCCTGCAGAAGTAAATATGGAAGTTGCTATTACTGCCGATGAAGTTATGCGGGCTGGAGGCTTTGGAGCTACTGATGATATCGGTACCATGCTCCCAGCTGCTAGCGATTGCACTGATTTTGAGGACCATCTTCTCAATGTTCGTGGCTATGAAGGACCCAAGGATGCCGATATTAAAGCCACTGCCAAAGTTATAGAGGGCGTAACTCCTGGAGCTCAAGAGGCAGTAAATATGGAAGCTTCTTTCTTTTCTGATGATGTGATACGGGCTGGAGGTTTTGGAGCTACAGATAATATAAGTAGCTTTCTTCCCGTTGCAAGTGATTATACTGATTTTGAGGAAAATCTTCGTGATGCTCGAGGTTATGAAGAATCCGAAGAAAAGAGCAGCCGGCCTGGCCTTGGCTGGAAGAGCGAATGAGTCGCGGTTTAAATGTGAACGAAGTATCTTGCTTGTATTGCTCCCTAATAGTTAAGGTTCTTCCTAGTATAGTTCCAAAATGATTTCCTTGGACGAAGTTATACAGAGTATCGAATTCTGCTATCAATTTTTCATGTTCAGACTTGTAATAGCTTGATAGTGATGCTTGATATCGCCTATACTAGTTTATTGATGCTTGTGAATCTTGGTTTAGGCTGCTTAGTTATAAAATCTCATATTATCCATACTTCCATGATACTATTCTAGAACATTTGATGCAGGAAGTCCAAAAATTCAAAGAAGTATGTACATTTTATCTCATGGCTCTTGACTTCAGGCAATGTCAGACTCTCTGGTCACTGTAGCGCAGACGCCATTCCTCTCCGGAATATCCTCTGTCCTGGAGCTAGGATTGCCAGGGGGTCGTAGTTCAACTTTCTCCGGCAGAAAACTTCCCAGTGAGGGCCGAAATGAGCTTCCCATTCCTCTTCAGTGCTGTAATGCGGCAGGTACTGTTTGATCCCGAGGTAAGGTCTCTGGCTGAAACTCAGTATTTTCTTGTTTTGTGATAAAATATGCTCGAGGCTGTCCTCTCCTGTCGATGACGGTATTGCTGAAGATAGGAAAGCGATCAGGTAGAAAAGATCCTCATCGGGCGTGATCAAGGACGTTCCAGATCTCCACCTGAAATCGGAAGCAGAATTAGGGCATCACTTACTTTTCTTGTTATTACCTACTGATTTCGTTGTAGACTGATACCTTGCTTTGTTAACGGGGTAGATGAGGATGGGGCCGTTGCTTGTATCTTTTACTATGTTACCAAAAACTTCCGTGGCGAACTCATGAATTCGGCTTCTGGGAACAAGAAGGTTCAGCCATGGGTGTGGCACCTCCCAGAGGCCTTTTTCCCGGAGTTTTACTTCAGACACGTGTACTCTGTCGAGGAAGTCGACATAGGAAACCTCCGACAGGAAGAGAGTGGATCTTATGTAGCTCAGTTCTGACAAGAGAGTGTCGACATCCTGCATAACAGGCAGCAGAGGTAAAGATTTTAGCAGGCTCTGGTAAACTTTCAACAGCCTGAGATAGATAGCATGTTATAGATTCTCACCTGATCTATGCTGTCCGACTCTCGAGGATTGTAGTACTTGGCTACTTCCAGGCAAAACAGAAGCTTCCCGTCGGAGGTGAACTGGTCTGCTTGAACTGGATCCTTGGAATTGAAAGACGATCTCCAGTTGTTTAACAAGCCAGTTCTGTTTATGATGATGAATCCTTCTACGTAGTCGAAGGAATCTTCCGAAGATATCAGATGCTCCTGGTCACGGGTGAATGTTGAGAAATCTGAATAAAGTGCTCTGATCCATTTAACCTGCAAGGAAAACTGTAAGTCAAGAAGAAATTTTTGCGGCCGTATTTGTATCATGCTAACTCATCTCACCATTTTCGGCGCAGGCTCTAAGGCGATTCTTGCTTGGGTGATGATGCCGAACTGTCCTAGACCGCCTAGCACAGCGTGGAAGAGATCAGTGTTTTGCTCGTCCGAACACATCACTACTTCTCCTCTACCTGCACAAAGTCAATTCAGGTTATTAGATGGTTCTTCTCAAATTTTGGTATGCATTTTGTTACATGTGTTGGTGATACAACCTGTGACAACTTGGAGTTGGTAGACATTGTTAATCTGCGGCCCGTGTCGGAAAGCCTGCCCGCTGATTCCGGCATTCGACAAGGTGCCACCAACGGTGAGATGGAGATAGTCGGTCCATGATCTTGGCGTCAGGCCTCGTTTGAGGCTCTCATGCAGGATATTTATCCACAGCTCCCCAGCAGAAACGTCGACATAGGGGCGTATCCCGGCATGGAAGCTCATCTGTGGGACACTGAGGGACTCCATGCTGATCACGACTCCCCGATACGCCTGCGCCTGGCCTTCCAGCGAGTGGCCGTGGCCCCGTGCAGCAACCCTGAGCTCTGAACTCGGGCCCATGTGATGGACATATCTCACGATGGACGAAATGTCTGAAACTGATTTCGGGTGCAAGACCGCAGACGGCATGAGTTGGTATCTGTTGCCGAAATCCCTTGCTGCAAACTCCATGTTCTTGAAAGATATGCGCCCCTCGAACCTCATCTCGGCCAGGGATGAATGTGCAATAGATTCAACGGTTTGAGGGGTGGCAAAAGGGTGATTAGAACAAAGATGCTCTCTATCGATCATGAAACTATGCAAGAAAATTAATACAAGAAGAGCTCTGGTTTTCTGTCTTGTGAAGGTGAGGCACTCTCCAAAAAACATCTCGTGCCCGAGTTTTTCGGGACCAGGAGCGCAATGCTGACAGGTACTTAGCTTTCTCTTTCTTTCACTTTGTAATAAGGCGTTTTTCAAATTTGTCTTGGTCCTATGTTTTGTTCTTCCTTAGTGGGGATACTTATATATACAAAAAAAAAAGATATTGCAACAAACTTTTTCAATATTTGATTGCATCACCTTTTTGCTTGAGACTATTTGGAGCAAATATATTAGTACACTTGGACCAATCACTGCTATTCTCACACTTTTGAGGACTTGGTGACTTCACATTTTGCTGCAAACATGATTCTTGCATATGTTGTAAGTTATGCACTATTTGTCGGATGGTGGACAATGCATCATGTTATTTTCTTGTTTAGGGGGACCCAATAAAGTATACAGTAGATGAACGAAACCCCTCGTCTCCTCCGATGATATATCGTTTGTCTGTGTGCGTAGTAAATAAAATTACTGCGTTTGAGTGTGAAAACTTGAGGCAGCCCCAGTTGTTGTGGGTCGTATATTCCAGTTTTGGGTCTTAGCTTCTTTTGGAAACGTGAGTTTGGCCAACCTAACCTGCCTAATATTTGGTTAACTTTCTTGAAAAAACTACTGAGGAAAAGGCATGAAAAGTTGTTTTCTTTCCCTGATAGAGTTGCCTTATCCAATTGGATCTAACTTGCCATCGGACTGGGTCTCATGCTTCCATTACACAAGTTTATCTTGTCTGAAACTTCCTGAATACGAACATGAACATGAGTTGAAAGCAATATATGATTTGAGATTGATGATGATATTTTGCAGGATCTATAGCTACTGATCACGACCTGTTATTCTGTCCCTTACCAAATCAAGACAGGTGAATATCAGAGCATGCTTACCATCCATTTCTAGTGGGACAAAGGGACCATGCTTTTTCAAGAAAGTCTCTCTTTAAGCAGACTGGGCTTGTAAAAACTCGGGTCGTTGCTCGGACAGTGACTGGGGGGCTTCGAGATTCGTGCCATCTGCATCGTAATCGTCTGAGTTTGGGGCCAGGGAGGTGTTTTGAGTGGCGTGATAGCAATGTTAGTGGGTAGGGGCCTGGAGCAAGTTGAGCACAGAATAAAATGGGAAAGTGGTAGATGTGCAGATGACAGTTTGAATTGGAGAGACAGTCAGTTAAAAGAAGATTTGTGTGAATATTGGAGTCATGAATCCCGGCATTAGGACAGGTCAAGATCATTGCTCACAACCTAGTACCAGTTCCAACTCTTTGCAATTATTTCTCTCTTCCAGCGTCGGCATGTACGTTGGTCTGTATACGGTGTGCATATATTATGATTATTATTCCAACGTATGCTTTGGTCTTGTACATTCTTCGGCTCTCTTTTTAACTTGGTTTTCGTTACACTTAAACTTGATAAACTTCACGCACATCCGCACCCAATGTTTAATGGACCTAGGTGGAGGGGTATTCTTTTATTTTTTATTCTTATCAAATTGTTAAATTATTAGTATTTTATCAATATTCAAAAAGTACACCTCCTGCGGAGACAGATATATATATAAAGTTGTATTCAAATCCGAACGCATCTTTATTGTCGAACTAAGATTAAAATGAATCTGTCTATTTTTTAAATCTAATCATCCTTAATGATGTCAAATGGCAATATTTTTTTATTAATTATAATATCCATAAAGGCTCAAAAATAATTATTTATGATTTACCATATTATTTAAGGAAGATCACACAACATGTAATATTTCATTATCCGAAAACGTAGGAATCTAATTTCATCCATTATTTTATGGAATACATCCCCTTATATATTTACGTATATTCTAAATACATCCATAGTATATTTTGAATCATTAGATGATTTAGAATTAGTTATACAATCTCGTACAGTTAAAATACATCATTATAGATAAAGTATACCATCATTACAAACGTTATTACAATATCAGCATAAAGAAGAAAAATATAATTTCATACGTTTAAACACAACATTATATAGTATTATCATTACAATATCAGTATATATGAATAGTACCATCATTAAATAAGACCTTATCCATCATTATATAATACGTATATAGCACACTACGCAAATGATTTAAAATATACAAATACACAACTACATCATTATATAGACTAGCCAACATCAGTATTGTTCAATAATATAATCATTATATGTAAAAGAAGTCACAAAATGCACTTACTGCTCACTGTATAAGATGAGTAGATGATTTGTTGCAGAATTTAAGTTTGGTTTGGTTTTGTAATTGTGATGGTTCGTCTTCTGTTGCACAGAGGAGACGTGCATATATGGAGAAGATGGGTTGTTGTTTAATTTCCCAAAAATCTAGCCACCTTCCTTATTTTTCTCACGCGGTTCAACATTGGACAGTTTTAACCCTTTGATGATGTATTCCCACCATTATAATGATGCTCGTGATTAACTAATCATGACCGTTGATTTTGGAATCTAATGGTATTGTATTTGGTCTTAGTTAAGTACTAATAAGGTAGTTTGACACTAGTGTTACCCTATATATATACATATATATATATATTGCATATGTACATGCACTAAGCTATTAAGGGTACACACAACGGTGACGGGATTTGGGTCGGGACGCAGGACAAGAGCCATGCATTGTAGGTGAGCGATTTGGACAGCATGCGCGGCGCACAGAGTCGTCCAGGTCGCGGCATAGCAGTCAATCGCATGCTGCCATGTGGCACCGACCATTGGCAATTTTGTGTTTTTTTATCTGTTTTTTTTTTCAAATTTCAAATTAAATTAATTTTTTTTTAATATTTTGTAGGTTGTTGCTTTTCCTAATTTCATCTATGAAATCTCAACTGTTCTCATTAATTTTTCATTTCGAATTCCTTAAGTTTCATCTCAATTTCTCCATGCCAGTTTCAATTTCTTCCATTTATCTCATTTTTTTCAATTTTTCACTAAAATTCATGGATTCCCACGGAGAATATGAGAATTCATCCGACGAGAATTCATTCAGTATGGAGGACGCCATTTATGAGGTCCTGGAGGAGTCTAGCGCGACGATGAAAGAATACATGGCAAGTCTACGAGTAGCACCGTCGATGCCTCGTACACCGAAGATGTACGTACAACGAGAGCGTGAAAAATTATGTAATTTTTATTTTTAGTCCTTTATTTTAATTTCATAAAAATGACATTTAAATAAATATATGAAATTAGAAATTTAATAGAAATAAAAAATAAATCAAAAAATTAAGTGGTAGGACTATGAATAATTAAGGCTTGCCTTAATTTGTGGCATGTGGATTGTGAGTGTTCCAAGCCACAAATGAAAATTGATGTGATACGTAAATAGTATAGACATGATCATAATTTGTGACATGCATTGTGAATGCCCTAAAATTATATTATTTTGTTTTGGATTAATTTTTCTTATAGGCTAAGTTTGAGATCATGTCTCAAATATTGGTTGTTGAGTGTAGCTTGGCCTTCTCAACAATATATCATATGCTAGTACTTATACAACATCTTAGCTGAGAAAGATTACATAATTTTTTGGTGGTATGTAAAACTGTTGCAATACCACGTTTGTTGTTTCTAGTGTTGCATGCAAATGTAAGATTTTTTTGTAGTGTAAGCTTATAGTAGTTGTACCTTGAGATCAGGTTGGAGAAAATGACGTCAGTTTACAGATTCTTGTACTGAGAGAAAGATTCTTATAGCTATTTGGCTCAGAGGGCAGGTGGTACAAATACCACATCCCTATTTTTAGGTAAAAATGTTATGTCTTCTGTACAGATAATCAAAATGTGCCATAAATAACTTCCCGAGTCCAGAATCTCATCATTTTTCAGTTAGGACTTGATTCGAAAATACTCTCTTTCGAATATTTGAGATTTAAAGAATAATTTAAATGAGAATATAATTGAAATTAAATTATTTGAAATTGTGATTATGTGTTTGAAAAGGCGTGCAAGGGCTGAATATTTGAATTGAAATCGAAACTAAATCTCAATTTCGACAAGATTTTTATATTACTGGTTGGATTAGGAAAATCAAATCAAATTTTAGAATGCTACCTTGTATTCTGTTAATAACAATTTTACTTGTATACTACTAATTAAAAAAAGAATTCCAGTCACAAAAATAAATTATTATTCCCACTAATACTTTTGACACATTCAATAATTCGCTTAAAAATACTGTATGACAAAGGTCATTGTTACGTCTAGAGATTATGCATAGATGCTTAGCATAATTAAATTTGAATTCAACTAATGCCACTTTGTTTAGGTGGAATCACCCACAAATACATCCGTATACCGTATATAGTGATTGCAAAATCCACAAAAAGTGTTCAGTTAATTCCATCGTAAACTAATTATAATAAGTCAGAAAGAGCCAAGAGGTTTATGGTTAATTAATAGTTTATTTATTTAATTAGTACTAAAACGATTATTTATAAAAAAAAAAAATTGCTGACTTGGGAGATCATTTAGAAAACTAATACCTTAAATAGGAGTGCTTCTGGTTCTGGACAAAATAATTCTTGCAGTGTTCCCTATTATGTTTACATTCTATTATGATCATAGTCCTATTGTCCCTTGCTAATTTACTTTCGAACATAGATCTTAATTGCCTTTTTTTCCTTTTATTGCTCAAAGTCGTCAACATATAAAATTCCTGCTGTTTTCTCATTCTTGTTTGTCTCTCTAAAAGCATCATTTTTCTATAAATTATTCTGTGAGTTTATTAGTGTAGTGTTTAGACTATTTTTGTCTCTATCCATCTGTCATGATATTTGATAGCAACATTATATAAGCAAATTTAATTATATTATTTATGCTTCTAAGAGTCATCATGCATATGATTATGTCGCTTAACCAGAGAGAGATATGGTGTTAAAACTTATTGTAAGATGAAGTCTATTTAATTTTTTTTATTTGGCATATATATATAGTCCCCCCTGATCACGCTCACTCTCACGCTATCTAAACATGTATTTGTCATGTCACCTAATTTTGACCAAATTAATATTTTGACTGTAATTTCATCTAACTGGCGAAAGTATGATTAAATTGACAATTTTATAAGAAACTGATAATCAAGCCATTTATTGAAACAATATTTGGATTATGAGAAAATTGAAACACTTAATTTTGATGATAATTTTCCCTATATCTTTTGTCATGAATTTAAAAGTTTGATCTCTTTCAAAAAAAAGCAATTGTAATACGAGTGAAGTTGGCATTTGTCAGTTTGCAATTATGATTAGGCCGAAAAATTCCTTTCGGTGCATTCTAGCTATCAAGTTTGCTAATACCAAATGGCGATTGAGATTGTCATTAAAACATTATAATGATGTCGTCTCTTGTATGTAGCTAGTCCAAACAAATACATATTGTATATGAATCCATCATTAATTCACTCCACCCACCCACCCACCACACAAAATGCCAGCATTGGCTCGCCCGAGCCCATTAGACTAATAGTAGTATTCGACCGAGTCGGCCTCCCGAAAATTATTCGGCCAAATTTGGGGTAGGCCCGCCCAAAATGCACGTTTGCATCGAGACTATTTTGATACCTCTAATCTTAAAAGAAAAAATAATCACTAGATCTTAAAAAATAATTGCATATATGAAGATACTTCTATCACATAACACCCAAATTAAGATCAATGCTTAAAAGAGATTTGAAAATTCACGAAATTAGCTAACTCTAGCTAGTTTTAACCTATAACTACCCCAAAAAATTATTTTCTTTTTGTAGTGTTTCTTAGTCAAGAAAAATTATCTACATCAATTGTCACCCCATGTGCATCTCCCCTGCCACCTTAGATTTATATGGACTTAAACATATATAGCTACTTAGGTAGCTATATATTTAACTGCTTTATAGGGTTATCATAGTGCCCAACAAATTCATGCTAACTTGAAGATTTAAAAAGGTAGATATCAATTCATTGTCTTTCTTTTAGGGCTTCTTTTCATTGCACTTATTCCATCTCCCACTTTCATAATGTTATTATTACATCTTTGTACGAGCTACATAGTTCACGTGTGCATGTCTGAGATTTCAACTTATATATAGTTGTTGGAAATTATTTTTGGCCTATATATATATTTTACCAACTATATGTGATATTTCAATCTTAATTAATCAGGCATGCTAGGTAGCTAGCTCCTACACTCAACTTGATGTTGATTAGTAGTGGTGGGAATTGGAAGTTGGTAGTGTCCATAGTTCACATGGCTAGGCTAGTTACCTATCTATTGATCGGTATATCTATCCTTTTATTATGGATCGAATTCACTAATTATCTATCAATATGTCAGCAAACAATAAAAAAAAATTAAATTCAAATAAAAAATATAAGAATGGTCTTTCTTAGATAAGATTATTAGTTTTCTTCGACTATTACGTCTCTAATGAGATGAAGAATTGGGGCATGTAATCGACCCAAATAAAGTAATAAGGAATGTATTGCAAAACATTTAAGACCAAATTATAAATTACATAATTTAAAATAATATAAGCTTTCTATAATTTAAAACTTGCTCTTTAAATATTTGGAACAAGAATTAAGACATTCAACTTATTAATTCTTCTTCTTTTTTTTTTATTCTTCTTTTTATACAAAAAAAATCTCGTGTTGGTATTAACTTTTTCATAGCGCTATTTAACCTTATGGATTCTATGTAATATATTAAATTGCAAATTATAAAAAACAAATAAACCGGCATAAAAAGCCCAATGCGGATTTGAAGCAAGCGTCATAATCTAAATGAGGTGATTATGAGTAATACATGAATGGAAATAATGCAGATTAATTAAAACACGCACTAGGAAGAAAATTTGATGACTGAACAAATGACGTTATAGCATATAGCAGAAAGATTTAAAGAAGGTAGAGAGCGTAGAGTAGTGGCAGCACCACTTAACTAATCATCAACACATGCATTAATTAATGTTTTCGAGGAATTATTACTACATATCATTTTTCAGGAAATTAGTGTGTATGTGTGTGTGTGTGTTAAGGGGCATCAAATCTGTGTATGCATCGCACAATAGCTCCTGAGAAATTGGCTTTTGATGCACGCTTGATAGCAATGCCAATGCATCTCTCTCTCTCTCTCTCTCTGTGTGTGTGTTTGTATGGTGTGTGTGTGAAGATCACACAGTCAGTCACTCACAGAGACCCACACATTTTGGTGAGATTGAAGAGTCGTTTTCTTGGCGCATTAGCATTTTTTGTAATGGATGAGTGTGGTGAATTAGGACTAATCAACCATTTTATAATGTAAACCGCAGTATGTTAATACACAATACATACATTAATTAGTTCCAAACTCCATACTTATTAATCGTTTCTTGTATTTTTATTATTATTTTAACCGTGTCCATAGAGCCTCTTTCATGATCCATTTATAGTAATTTACTATTTTAATCTCTTCTTCAAGTACATAAATTTACAACTTGTTTAATTAACACCACCTTTCATATTTTGTTTAACAAATTTCAGTGAAAAAATAGGATTATTATAACTACCAACAAAAAGGATAATATTTATAATTGGAATTATAAAAAATTATTTTGAGAATATAGCAATAACCCAAAACAATTGGTACGGAAAGATGAGGGGACATTGAAAAGATATAAGTAGACTTAGTTGAGGCCCATTAGTGGCTAATGGGCCATGTTTGCCACTTTGAAATAATAAGCCCAAGTGTGGAGGGGCTATCTATTACTTGCTTCACATGCTGACACGTGGATGCATCTTAAGTAATTGACTTAGGTTACATCGAATTTGCAATTCCTGTCCTTTTCATGTCGTGCTTATTGTGCATGCGCGCGCGTGTGTGTTTTCTTGAATGAAAATATGTGATTACAGATGGACATGTGTTTACACATTGGGAAGTTTGTTTAAGTGGTAAGTTAGAACTAAAATTTACAACACATTTACTTAAAATTGTAAATTTCATACTCTTTTTTAATGGTTAATTATAGTTTCCATTCTCATATTATATATTGTTTTCAAATTTATTCTAATATTTTATTTTGAAGGCCTCTATGTGAAGGAGACAATATTTTTTAAATGATACTTTGAATTATATTTGACACATAATTTTTAGTTATTTTGAAGGAGAATTTATAGATATGCCTCTGGCATACCAAGTCATCAATATGGCGCAAAAATTTAGTCTAGTAATAGATTTGATAATATTTTAAAAAATCAGGTATAAAATTAAATAAAGATTGAGATAAATTTAATTTTTTTTATAAATGATCGAGATAGAAACTATAATTAATTTTTTTTAATTAATAGATTAAAGTGAATCTTTCAAACATCACATTTGATATTACTATTGATTTTGGTGCATATTGGACATGCTTATTTTTGTCCAACTACGGCTAAAGCATTCGAGCAGTTCGATCTCAAATCTTATCATACCCAGAAAACTTAAATATTTGGAATTTTCTTTTGACCATATTGCATCGAACTCATGTCGAAATATTACGTTCGGCTTGGATCAAACCGAAATTTTAAAAACTTGAAAATATTATACAAACACATTCAAATCAAATTCGATCGTAATACAAATATAACACAAATACTAATATTTATACATTATAAAAATATGAATTTGAGTTATTTTCAATACTAATACTATTAATATTAAAAATAAAACTTTTAATATATAATTCAATCAGCTCAGTTTCAAATCGAAATTTTAGAGATAAAACCAAACTGAATTGAAATTTAATTCGGTTTGAGAATGTAAAACCTTACTGAAAATTTGAAAATAACAAAATTGAACCAAAAAAATAAGGGTTCAGTTCGATTTCCAGATGCATATTGCTCGTACCCCTATGTCTAATTTACGACTGGATTTTAACGTGCCCAGCATGTTTATGGTGGTTTGTATACATGTATTTCATTTCAAAACTACGAATACGGTGACATCAGAATTAGAATGCTAGAATATTTGAGTATATACCAAATTCAAAAAATGGTACTATAGAAATTGTGAATCTTAAAAATCGTGTCAAATTTTAATTAACTATCTAACAACACAACTCAATTAAACTCATTTAGGTAAAGTCACATTCAAATCTCTAGACTTTTGTGTGTGTTTTGGTGGTAGATAAGTGAATCAGTGGACCACAATGGCAAGTTATTTAGTCTCCATTTATCCAATGAATATCAAATCAACTAGTCTGAAATAAGATATTGCTTTCTTAAATAGTCGGTTCCAATTTACAAATTATATAAATAAAAATCTTACATATAATGATTATTTATAGTGGGTATGAATGAGTATGACACAGTGCTTTTTTTTTTCCCCTTTTATACTTGTACAATTATAACTATGATAATCAAATCTAGTCATATCCAAATTACACAAAAAATTATTACTTTATTTATCATTTTATTCTTTAACTACAAATAGATACATAAAACTTATAAAAGAGACTTTGATATTTATGCATTTGACTATTTAATAATTTTAGGAGAAAGAAAAAATAATATGAAAATAAAAAAGTAATATGCTAGTGATGATTGTATACAATCGAGCACATTCATACATATGTCTTGATGCACGAGTATTAATTACAGAATTGGTTTTGTTATTCACGAAGCTCTGTCAGCACTGTGCTAATGGGCGAACTTCATGCTCTGCTGTTAGCCTTAGGAATTGGATTCTGCTTGGAAAATGACATTCGCTCATTGTTGTTCATGTTCTCTAAAACTCATGGTCGGACCTATGGAAGGGCTGCACTAGGTTTCAACTCAGTGCAACCCTCAATTTTTTTCTTATACCAATATATTAATATTAAGTCGAACTCAAATTAGCCCAATTTGAAATTATTAAAAAATTAAAACAATATTGTTGTGTCTGTAAAGTGTGCAACACGAGTAAAGTAATTAGATTGGATATCTCGCACCATTCTCCTCCATTTTCTCTATTCGGCTCCTTCGATCAGAGGTACCAATAACATCGTCGACTAAAGTCTAAATTTTTCAGCCTACCCCATTATCAAATTTTGGATCCATCCCTGTCAAGATTTCGATGATGATCTAATTCTATGTGTGATGAGCTATTTGAAGCCTTTACACATCCTCGATTTTCAACATGTTCGTCAGGGCTCCATTTTGTTATTTTATTAAATGATATAATGATTTGGGGATCAAAATTTCCTTCCTAATGCCTAAATATTGTAGAATCTGATTTAGACTAATATAGTTGCACTTCTCTCCCTAATTTAATTATATGTTGCACCAAAGCTTCCTAAAAGCGAGCATATACAATACATTGAGCAAGATAACTTGAAATAAAATAAATAACCACAACAACTTGAAATGAAAAAATAGAAAATGATAGAAAGGAAAATTTTATTTATTAACTTGAGTTTTATAAATTCTCGTTATTTAAAATGAGATCCCATGCTAAAGAATTTAATATTGACATACACAACTTTCATTAAACTCAGCCACAATCAATAATAAGGGTATGTTTGATAGGATAGATTATGCCAAGATTAGATTATTAATTATAACTATGTTTAGTTATAATTAATAATCT
>JAYDZE010170003.1:10645-21831 GCA_034509125.1 Monilaria moniliformis | reverse complement strand
GGTCTGAATGTCCGCGATACCAACCGTGACATCACTTATTCGGTGGGGAAACCTACTGAGTAAGGGGTGTTACACTTTTTTCATAAAATGATTTATAACTTATAATACTTTGTTGTTAACATCATTCACAACTCTATCACTATATCATCACTTAATTATCTATGAGTCTTATTCATCTCTTTTTTTATATATATAAAAACATATATAACTTATACTACCTTGTCTGATAATGTGTAACGCTATTGTGGCCGAGACGTCCACGTATAGTGCACGCGCTCGTAGCATAAGGGGCGTGAAATGACACGCATCGACATGCCATCATGTCGATTTCGCCATACCCAATGTGTTTCTTCTCCATCGCATCATGCAGGGCGTGATGCCCACCTTGCATTACGGATGCCTTAATACGCTTTACTCAATTCATTTCAAAAGGAAAACTATTATGTAAATCATATTATCACATGTAAAAAAAGTAAATTTAACTAGCATTACCCTATCTCATTTTACATGGCTCAAAAATTTTAAGGACGTATATTAAGAAACACAGTTTTTGTTGCTATAAATTTAAGGGTATCCGCAACGCGGGCCTTGTGGCATTTTCGTCCGAGACGGGGCGCGTTGCATGGTGTACCACAGGACGAGTGTGACAAGCCAAAGGGAAAGAGGGCGAGCTACAGAAGTGTACATCGGCAATCGGACAGCTGGCGATCAGCGGATGTTCTAATATGTTCATCGAGTACTTGCACATCGTCGAGACCATGGGATGAGAATGCTTGAAACGATTCTGCAGAATATCTGAGAGCGCTCACAACCCAAGACTGCCAACAATTGCTTTATATCCGTGAAGCATATCATGGCTTCCCTAGCATGCTTGACAACATCGACTACATGTAATGCAGTGGAAAAATTCCCCAACAACATTGAGGGGCGAATACACTAGTAGCCACAAAGGCTCTCATCCTACAATTATGCGTGAAGCAGTTGCTAACTACCAACTCCAGATGTGGGATGCATTTTTTGATGTCCTCATATCCAACAATGACATAAATGTCCTCAACCACCCAGACATTTTAAGCGACGTCTTGCACGGTGGGGCACCGACGATACAATACACGGCTAATGGACGTCGCTGCAACATGGGCAACTATCTCACCAATGTCATCTATCCAAGGTAGCGACGTTCGTGAAGTCTTTCTCGTGTTCAATTGAGCCAAAAAGATCTCATTTTGCGCAGAAGCATGAGTCGGTTCATAAAGACGTGGAACGAGCATTCAGCGTTCTCCAAACATTGTTCGCGTTCATCAAAGGCCTATGACATATGTGGTTCAGGGACCTTCCTGCCGATGTCATGTATGTTGTATTATATTGCACAACATGATTATTGATAACGAATGAGTGAACGCACCTTATTGGGTAAACGAGAACATGGTCGGCTCCTCGAGCTCCTCGACTGCAATGGACGCCCTAAATCAAGTTTAACCTCAAACATTCCGATAATACCTAAGGTGTCGTGAGTCGTTGCGTGATGTCGTTAAGCCAAAATCGACTCCAACACGATTTAGTCGAATAAATTTGAGCACGCTTTGGCCCCATTGACGGTTGATTAGGATTTCAATTTTATGTAATTTTTACTTTTTAATAATATAATTTTAAGATTTTAATTACATAATTTTTTTTATTTTTAATTATGCAATTTTTGTGTTTTTTATTATGTAATTTTTTTATTTTAATAAAAATTTGTATGTTTATTTAAATAAAAAATTAGATTAAATTAAAATATATCATAATTATAAGAAATATGAAATTAAAAATAAAATAAAACCTATAAATAATATATGGGGATGAATGGTGAAAGAATGAAAATGTGAATGTTAATATTTGAGCAAAAAACAACATAAAAAGTGAGATGACACATGTTAAGACACGTTTATGGAGGACATAATAGACCTTACTTATTTTGTTCTTAAGACACGTTTATGGAGTTGAACCATTATATATAGGACAACTAAAAATAAATTTTTTGCTATATAAAATAAGACACGGAATTGCAAATAACAAAATTGGCAGGCACAAGTTACAACCCTAATATAGATTCCCCAGTACCCCATTATAAAGCAAGAAAAATCAAGTCCTACTACAATAGAAAAGAACGAAAGATCATTTGTATGTTTCTTTACTTAAAATTGGATTTTCTCCCTCTCCTTTTGACCAATCGAAACCCAACAAAAACTTAGATCACATGCTTTCACTATCTTTCCTTCACTTTACTCTTTAATACTACAAAATCAAACACACAATCACAAAAAATACTACATTTTCTCCAAATAAAAACTAAAGGGATCCCATTTGGATTGCCAAGAAACAACTTTAGCACCTTTTTTCTCTTCCATATTCACCCATATTACTTAACAAATTGTTCGTCCAAAATAGAGGCGCATCTTTCTATACTAAACCACTAAGGAGAAACATCAAACCCTATTTTTGTTGTTCCTCTCTGCAGCAATGGTGAGTAGTCTAGACACTCCATGGGTCCACACATCATACTCTCTCTGATTCTTGCACTCGAACTCGATGACGCCTCTCCCAGTGGTCTTCAACGCAAAGTATCTCCGCTCGGGGCCCCCCTCAAGGAGGTGGCGACCGGACCACGGAGGAATATCCTTGACCACCTCCAAAACCACATCTGCAAATTCAAATGTGTGAAAAAGAAAAAAAAAATGGTAGGCTATCTTTTTCATCTTTTTCCTTTTCTCATCTTGCTTTCTCTAATCCCCAAGTAGAATGAATGAAGTAGTAGTCCCTTCAATTCCAATTCTTATCCCATCATTAGACAAAAGCGAAAAGCTAAAAGCAAATATGAACTTACTCTTTTTCTTTTTCGTGACTGTCCCAGCTACATGCCTACTCTTCATCTTCAGCATCACCTGTGACAATCACGACATAATAAAAGTGAGAAAACATTAAAGAGATTAATCTAATGAAGAATTTGGAAAAGTGTATACTGGAAATCTTGATGATTTCAAGGTGAGATTTTGATCATTACCTGCCCCATTCTGTTGATGTAAACAGACACTAGTTTCCAGTGAAGATCGCCTGCGATTAGCAATGTTCAATTAGATAGGTACGAAATCTAGACGAGCAAGTGTGCATGTGTTACCCTTTCGAGTTCTTTTCAAAAGCTCGCAGCCTCTTGCAAGCAGCTCTCTGCTGCATATTTCGAGGAAGTTTTCTTCGGGGATGAATTCGCCGCTGGAACTGCCATTGCTCCCCCCGTTGACACCTCTAACGATCCCCGCCCCCTTGTCTAGAGGTGCCACTGCTGCAACATTCCACACATCCTTCAACGTCCTCGCCTTCAGAGTGGCAGCTCCACGTAGAGCTACAACAGTACAAAAATCAATACCAAGAAAAACCATTCAAACAGTCCAAAATTGCTCGAATCATCAAAGCATGTGGGGCATTACGCACCAGTGGCAGCCCCAGCTGTAAGGGTCATGATATCACCGGCTGATCGGACGCTGACAGCGGAGCTCACAACGGAGGCCAGATGGTCGCGCTCGGCCCCCATTGCCTCGGCTGCCTCGACACATTGCGCAGCCACCAGCGTGGCAGCAGACGCCACGGCCATGTCTGTCTTGGCCATGTTCTCGTCCTTCCCTGCCCCAGACGACGCAGCTGTGGCAGCTGCAATGGCAGCAACAGCAGACGCTACCCCAGCGACAGAGATGGCCGCGTGGAGCTGTGCATTGTGCACCCTCGCCTCCTCTTTCTTCTTCTCTCTACGATCCTTCAACCACCTCCCCACGGTTTTCCCTCCACCACCCACCACATTGGTGCTGCAACTCTTGTACGGGTTACTCACCGGAATATTTACTCGATTGTATTGTTGATGCATACAAGCCTGTATGTACGTTCATCAGGAAAATTCGATTCCATTTCGTGATATAACATAATAGTACACCCCACAGAATTAAATCTTGAATTTCCTTACACACTTATGTGAAACTTGTCACAAACAAATGTAAGAGCGTAGATGTCTCATAACTCAAGCAATTATTTTGTACCTATCATTTGAGGGACCATTCACATACATCAACATCACCACAATAAAAATATAATAAATAGTTAGAAATAAAAATTGCAGTCTAACCGACATAATTCCCTCAAAAAGGACAAGTAAATGCAGCAAATTGCACACTCATTACTGAAAATCAGAAAAGCTAAATTTTTCAAGAAAACACGAAAAAGAAATACTAAATAAATGTGCAATCTTGAAGTGTGGGAGAAGGAAAGCATCAATGTGGTACAAACTTATTCTGAAGATGTTTTTGGTTAAAGATAAAGCTACTCTCACTCTCTCTCTCTCCAGAACTTGTGCTTTGTGTTCATACCGAGAACATGATCACACAAGACAAAACAGTGCAAATATATATACAAATAAAGACAAATATACAAGATTTGGTTAAGATTAATTTAAAAGAAATATGATATGAGAAGAGAATTGGAAGACCTTGAGATCATCTATTTCAGAGGGGGAGACCGGTGGACTGTCAGTGAGAGAGCCACCACAGCTGTGTCCGCCATTGAGGGGGCCACTGCTGTGAGACAGCCTTCCAGAAGTGCGTGGTGATACATCCTGCTGCACATGTGGTACACAAACACCCATATCATATTTCATATTCATATTACTACTACAAACATTTTATTTATTATAAATAGGAATAATTGTTTGGATCAAAATAATTCCCCAGATAATGAGCCTTGATACCATCAACAAAATTTACCCAGAGAATAAGAGCACTGTTATTGATATTAATAATTGTTAATAATTGACTTGTCCAAGAAAACATAATGCTACTTACCTAACCACTAAATGCATCCATGATAACTTAAAGTTCCAAGAAATGAAGTCTTGGTTTTCCCATAAACTAAACACTTCCATTCACTAATCAAATTTACCAGACCACCTTAAAAAAAATAAGCAGAAACAAACTGAGTAACTGCATGATTTAAGACAACCCTTTTTCCAAAGGAAGCAAAATCTATCTCATATGTAACAAAATAACAAAAGCAGAATGATTTAAATATTCCAAAACGAGATTTTTTCCAAGGCAGACAAGTCCGAGTGGCAAACATAAAAAAAATTAGATATGGACAAAAAGAAGGAATTTGTGAGAACAAGAATATAGGAAAATAGACACTGCATAAATACACTAGAGAACAAGAATATTGGAAAATCAGACAAACAAATGGAGAAAGCTCCAACTTTACGCACCGATTGAGACATAATGCGCTCCATGACAAGCTGGGAAGTTTCTGAAGAAGCGAATGAAAAGGGGTTGCCGGAAACGGTGGCGGTGGCGGTGGCGGTGCAGGCCTCCTCCAGCTCGGCTGAGACGTCTTCGTGGATAATGTCAGCGGCAGCGGGACGGCGGTGATCGGGGTTGTTCTTGGGCGGATGTGGAGTTAGGACTTTGGAGATTTCGAAGGCGGAGACGCTCCAAGAGCGGGAGAGGAACTCCATTGGCTCCAATGGAGTTTCAGGGGGTCTGTAAATGGGCTTCAGTTTAGCCCTCTCCATTAAACTATGAAAAGTGTGTTATGATTAGGAATATGGATAGGTGGTGAATAATGGGGGAGCGTAGTTTTCTTTATAGAATGTGTGTAGAGAGAGAGAGAGAGAGAGAGAGTGAGAGTGAGAGTGAGAGATGCTTTGTGTTGGGATTGTATGGAAATAGTTGCAGAACTGAGTTTAACTTTGTCCCATATAGTTTTGTGAGATGACGACCTTGCCCTCGACACTTTTTGGGGAAAACATTGTCTAGGCCAACAACAATTAATATGTATGTTTTTGGATTATAGGAGTATTTTAAAAATACACAAATTTATGGTCAACTTTCATTTTGCATATAAATTTAAATCCTCGCATAAAATTAAAAAAAATAAAATCAAGTGCGAATGATTTTAATATGAGAAGAAAAGTTTTGAGATTTATTAAAATTAAGAAATCCCTTAATAACAAAGTTGTCCAGCTCACTTAATATCGTGAATGTAAATGTGGAAATTTGTAGTCAACATGGATGTGTGAAAATGGTCGAACTTGCAAATTATGGAAAAATTACAGAGTTTAGAAAGTTCATGTATTTTCTTTGAAAATTAAAGTTTACATGGAAAACGTAAATCATCCAAAAATTCATATATTTTAATGTATTTAAATATATCCTTTTTAGGAAGAATAAATGCTTGGTTAAATGTGTAAATGTATGCACATGAGGAACTAAAGTAACCTTTGTGCCATTGACATAGATGTAGACATTAGATATTTGAGATCTCATAAAAATGTGTACAAATTTTGGATATGAATTTTAAAAAAATTAGTGTTATTTATATTGTAAGTATAAAATATTTTATTTAATGTTGTTTGTATTGTGAATAGATAAATTGTCTCGTTTTAGAAGTATTATTATGTAAAATAATTGTAAATAAATTGTAATAATGAAAATATTATGATAACAATTTATGATGAGGTATGAGACGAACGAAAAAAGAAAGTAAGTATATATCATCTAATTTCCATAGTAGTACTAACTTTAGTTTCATCAATTGCTTTTGATATATTGATTTTTGACACACCTTATTAATATTTAAACATTGGCGTAATAGGCTTAAAATCTTCCAACTTGGAAATACCCATCTTTCCATTAGACTATCCAATAAAAATAATATACAATTGTGTGTGCGTGTGACATCAAATTTAAATGTTGAGACCTAACACAACCAAGAGTATTAACTTGTAGTACTTAAACTTGGGAATAATTCCTGTTAAATTAATATGAATGTGGTGGTTAAATTTTTGTACATTAACTCGTCAACTCGCGTTGCTATCACAAGAAGCAATTTTTTATTTTTTATTTTTTATATTTACCTTGAATTATTTCATGATTACGTCCCCACCAACGTTGAAGCTCGATCCTTTCCTCGGAATTTTGAAAATTTTGTTTCAAAATTTATAATTCTGTTAAAATTTATTCATTGAATTGTTTTAGTTGAGGGAGGGAGTTTTTTCAACTTTACATTCTTTAATTGAACCGGACTTGTAAAAAATAATAATCGTACAGACATTTGCCTTTTCAGTTTTGCACATCAGCATCGTAATAGCTGGGTTTGATCAAATAGTCAACTCTACAAAACTAAGCTGTCACCGTTAATTTACTGCGTAATCTTTAAATTAATATGATTATATATGTTAGAAATATTGCATAACATTATTTTCATTGAGAGTTGAACTCAAAACAGTCAAAACATTTCACTTACTTAATATAGCACAAAAGAATTTCCGACCTCGGACAAATTTATTGTAGTAACAAATTATTCATGTCATATTCACAAAAAAAAAATTAGACTAAATGGTCCAACTCGTATTTTCGATGCCTCAAAGTTTGCAGCTTTTTATAAAAAAAATATTGAGATATTTTATGAATATCTTAAAATGGCATGTCATTATTATAATTAACTCGGCCTAAAAACGAAATGTAAAATGTAATTAACTCTTAATTATTATAATAGTCATCTACGATGCTTGAAAATAACAATATTGGAGTTCACATTTCTAGTTCGACACGAAAGCAAGAACCAATGCCCACTAATCGAAAATTTTAATCAGCAGATATTATGATGGAGGGAAATACGTCAGTCTAATGATGTACCTACAGCACTTCAAAATGATCATTTCGCTTTCTGATAAAAACTATCATTTAAAAGTTAAAAAGAATTATTTTATAGCTCTGGAGTTCAAAGCCCACGAAATATATTAACCCCATCATATAATAAATCCTGCAAATAGTACTAAAGGTCAACATTAATTAGGGAGGTGGCAGCATATACAACTTCAAAATAATAAAAGTTTAGGACCAAGGAAGAATGATTTATGAAAATACAAAATTTGACTCTAATTTCCTCTCAATATATTCGTTTAGTAAATAGGATCCCACTAATAGTCGCCAACGAAACATCACCCCACGGGAGTCATAATCACAGAAATAAAATAAATAGATGCTAATTTCAAATAAATATTTCAGTACTTCCAACAAGGAAATGCAGATTTGAATCATTTTTTCAAAATTGTGACAGGTGACTAAAGTATGAAAAAGAGGAATGATAATCTTATCTTGTATATATTGTAGCCCAAACCCAAACCATATCTCTATAAGTATTAATTGAGGTGGGGTTGGATAGTTGGGGCCGGGAGATGGCATGCAATTGCAAAATGTGTATTATAACATGAGAAGAGGCCATCAAGAATGAATGGTGATGATCAATGATTGGGAGTTATAACCTCCGCATGTAATGCTAATGTTTTTTTTCTTTCTGTAGTCGTGTGGCTCTCAAGTCTCAGTTGCTGCTGTCACACATTTATTATATATTTGTCGAATTTCGATAAATTTCATATTCATAATCTTTAAATCAAAAAATAACTTAATCCCGTGATTAGGTCGCTTAAATGGATTTTAATAATCCATTGGTTGATAAGTCGCTATTACAGTGAGCAAATAATTAAGAACATTGAATAATCTGGTTCAATTGCTAATAACCCCAATTTTGTCATTTATTCCTTAAATCCCAAAACTAACAAAACACAAAGTTTAGAGGATGCAAATGAATCAAACAAAAAATTAAAGAGTAGAATTACAAACTTGATTATATTGTACATAAAAAGCTTCCAACTACAAAAAGAATAATAAAAAAACAGTGTTCTATATAAGCAGTCATGTGTCAGAATATTTAATAAATCAATACCCCTATTTAAATCATAACACAATCATATAGTAGCATAATTATTAAAATATGGTCGAAAATGAATATCATCCATCAGAAAGTGTAACACAAATACTATTTGTAATTTTTGCATAGGATGAAATAAGTGGGCACATCCATATTCCATACAATAGAAGAGGGTAGGCCCATTACTATGGAAGAAAACGCCAAGACGCAGCGCAGCCCTCTATCGCTGGGATTTTTTACCAAAACATCCAAACAGACCCTGCCCGATTCTTACCCCGACAAATATAGTTACTTTCCTGACAATACCGACCACCTAAAGCTTCTTACGAAATTTAATTGTTGCACTTAAATTAGATTTCAAATTCATATTTTAATAATATATTGATATTTGAATTATAAATATATAATTACATATAGATTTGGATTTCAATCTTTACCTATTTTACATTGGACCAGTCCCACGTAAGATTTTTGCAGTTTTTCTCTTTCCAAATATATTTCTTACTTGTTAATAAAAGAATATTCACAGTTGATAATCTCTTAAACATACTCATATAATCTGTATGCAAAATGATCGAGAGTAGAAAAGTTAAATCCTTTTTCAAAAGTATAAGTGGACTAATTTCTTGATTAAATGTTATTCTAAGCATTGTTGTCTTTTCTTAATGAATCTTAAACGTTCGACATGATATTACAATACACATAACACGTATTGATAGAATACACGACCATATAAAACTTGTAAATCATCAGTAATAATAGTCATTCTATTTGATGTCATTTTTAAACCTTAATATGCTATTTTATAAATTAAAACAAATTCAAATAATTTTTTTGAAACATAATTATACACCTAAGATAAGCCAAGGCCACAGTATTTTCTTAAAAGCGCTCATTTGAACTGCAGTACATCACAAAGTATGAGATCCTAATATAAAACAAATTTCCTCTTTTTTGGTTTTCAAATTTAATTTGCTATAGATTAGTAATAATATTTCTGGTACTGAAAAAGAAGCCACGCGGCGCACATTAGACAATTTGCACAGCAGGATTTGCCGTATCTGGAAATACAAGAATTTCCTGATAAAGAATAATTATTAGTTACTGTGCATGCTCCTCGCTAAATTGCGCGTGGATAGCATTTCCCCCACTTCTGTTTCAGCTTCCATATCAGTGTCCAACATATAACAGGAAGTCATTTTGATTTTCATTTGCTATCACCTTTGATTACTTGGCTTAGAATTGAACAATTATTTAATACTTTTTGGGGTTTAATTAAATCCACTATTGACCTATATCAAAAGAGTTATTTTAAATAAAAAAAAATCTGCCCCGTTAAATATTTAAGACTAATAGTGTAATATGATAAATTAAATTTACCAGTTTATCAATTACTATTATTAAAGTGTGAATTCTTAAATTTTGATTATATCTATGATATAAAGACTTCTTGTATCTAAAGTTATTTAAAATTGTGTTAATATTAATTATATATATACTCTCTCCGTGCCAAAGCTAGAACAATACTTGCTTTGATAATTCAGCAGAAAAGTTTTCACGTAAAGCTCACAACAACATTCGGAAAAATGACTCATCATTCCATTGCAAATTTTCGATTTTACGACATTTTTCAAAATACGCATAAATTGTGGGTTTCTAAAAAATAAACATAAATTATGGATAATTTTAAGAATATCAGAAAAGTTGGAGACCAATATTGTACTTATGAGTTATCCCTTATTTAAATCCAATTTTTTACATGCACCTGCCATCCTTGTAAATTTTTGACTTACAAGTAGAAATTTGAATTGAGTTTTAGATGATTCGAAAAATTCCTTATCCATCATGCATAGAGTGACTTGCCTTAAAAATTACAAAGATATACAATAAATAAATAAATTGAGCCACTTAAATACACCAAACTTTACCCATGATGTAATTGAGGCACTGCTAATTTTGCTATTAGATTTCAGGATGTAGTGATTTGAGAGTCAGATTTTTCGTCCTGGCATTTTTTAATATTAAGTTGGATTTTATGTATTCTTTGGTCCAAATAACTATTTAGTCGGCCACAAAAGTAAACTATTGTATAAAAAACTCAAAGAGAGTTTTAGAAATAACATGCAATAAGACACTCTAATTAGGTGAGTGAAGAACATTATAAATATGAAAATAGTTGAACATAACTAAAATTGTTTGATAAATGCACTACCTTTGGTCGACAACTGTGCCGAGAAGTTAAGTGTGGAAGATATCAGTGTCGCAAATATTGATGCACAAAAAGGTGGCATAAAATGTCAAAAGATGAGGCTATAATGTGGTATTTTGATGAACAATATTGTCTTGCTTAGTGGATTCTATAGTCATTCGGACTATACACCAAATTATGTAAGCTCTTTTTCAAT
>JAYDZE010170003.1:0-10545 GCA_034509125.1 Monilaria moniliformis | reverse complement strand
ATGAACAATATTGTCTTGCTTAGTGGATTCTATAGTCATTCGGACTATACACCAAATTATGTAAGCTCTTTTTCAATGAAGCTATATCTTTTACAGTGATTAATACAATTTAAATATGTATTTGAGAAAAATAATAGAAATTATAACAAACTACGAACTAGACAAGTATAATATTTTCATGCAAACTACGAACTAGGTACACTCCAATGTATTTTCATGCAAGATGCATCTGTCTTAATTATATTCTAAGCATGAATAATAAATATAATTTGAAATTAATAAACTATAATTTTTAATTAACATGGATGCATCGTGCATTCAAATCTGCGTACAAATTTTTGCCTTATCTTTTAGCGCTTTGTACGGCACAAATGTACTAAGTTTTAAATCGACCTATGTTAGAAAGTTTGAATATTTTTTTCACACAATTAAGGTTTTGAAGAGATATATATATATATAATACTCGAATTTAGAATTTTATAAGTTAACTTGAAGAGCATTATTTAATAGAGCAATAATAATTTATCAAATCAAAAGAACAAAAGAGTGAAAAAAGTGGAAAGGAAAGCACCGCGAACACGAATGGAGTACCCCACTTTCGTCTTACAATTGATAAGTGAATGACAATGTCCCGCAAGATTTCAATTTAGTCAACTTTATATAATATATTATTACTATGTACCAGTCTTTATAAACTTACGTTAACAATAAATAAGTATAGACTTTTCTACAAAATTGTCGTTTAAATTACCCTTCAGTCACATGGAATCCACGTCTTTGCAAAAAGGGGTGATTACTAAATGTAAATTTCGTTGCTTTATTATCACTACAAAAAATTATTATTTTAACGACGGAATTATTAAGGAAAATGACGGTGTTTGTTATTGCCGATGGAGTACCGACGATAGTTTTTCCGATGACCGATAGAATCAGCGATGATTTACCAATGGACTGAGGCATGAATTTTTTTTGGAAAATTCACGGTCGATTTTTCCGACGGATCACCAATAGTATATTTCACCATTGGATAGTGTTTGTCTGTAAATTTTAATATTGCATTTCGTATTGATTTTTTTATTTTTTTACTGATAATTAAGTGTTGTCGGTAATTTGAAATTTGTTTACCGATTGTCTTATTCCGTCAGTAATGGTTTAAAATTTATTGAAACATAAATATTATTTAATTTGGTTTTACTGATGGAAATTTCTGTCGGTTTTCGTTGGTGAACTTTAATTAAATCAGATAACTTCTTACTCATTTTACTTTCCGTTATTCGAATGTAGCCCTAGGTCAAACAAATTTGCCCTAAATTCGATCGTTTGTCATTGTGTCACCTACTCACGCTACAACCGGTGAGCTCTCTCTTTGTGTCTCTCTCTCGTGCCTAAGTAGCGGCTATTGCAGGCCGTGTGCGCGCTCTGCTGCCGTCAACGTCGCTGTGCCACCCGTCGTGTTTGTCGTCGCCTCTGCCTCCTACGTCCAGGTTGTGCCCTCTCTCTCTCGCAACTAGCTTTTCTGTTTTGTAGGTTGTGCTCCCCAGTTCCGCCACAGGGCTCCTGCTGCCCCCATCATTCTTCCCGTCGCCGACGTCTAGATAATACTCTCTGTCTCTTGATCTTTTATGTTTTTTCTTTAAAATGTATAACTTTTAGCGTATTGGAGAAGTGTTCCTATTTTTTAGAAAAACTACTAAATTTAGGGATACAAAATACTATTTACCCTTTTTATTTTTGCTAAATCACTATTAACCCTTATTATTGTATAACATGATATTTTATAGAAAAACACTGGAAGTTGACGATAATTGATGAAAAAACTGAAAATTTAAGGCATACGTTGAAAGTTGGAGATATAAAAAGTGTTTGAATTGTATAGCTTGTTTCGAGTTTCATCTACTTTGCTTGGAAAGTATTGAGTTTATGTGCCATACGTGTTTGCTTTATTCAGATTTGCCGTGATGTGATTTGTTTTGTGTAATAGACAAAGTATTGAGTTTATTCAGTTTATTTGATGTAGTTTTCGTAAGCTCTCGGTTTGAGCTGTCCGTTTTACCTTGTTTTGAGCTATTAAATAGTTGAGAGTTAATGGGCTAAGCTCTCGATTTTGCCTTAATATATGCTTGCAACCAGTGTGTTTATGTTTCAGATTTTGTATGTATGCTTACTTTTCCACGAAGAACAACTCGTAAAATGATCCCATAGAATTATAACAGAGTTTTACATAGTTTGATATTCTTCTGCATGATTGATTATGAATTGTAATAATGAGTCAAAATCGTCAATGATGTATAGGCGTTATCTTTCAAATGGTGATTTCAATTCTAAATTTTGAGAGGGACATACACTTTCATTAAATTTGCAAGTTCTAAACCACCATTTATGATAGAGATAGAATTAAGTGTCCGTATTGTTTGTTAATATTTATTAATTTGCAAAATTTGTTTTTAGGCAAGGGTAAAGACGATTGTTGATCAACAATGAGAAGGTAAAGATTTGAGACAGATTTATCTTTACGAGGCGATGGGAGGACAAATCAACAAGAAATAGAGGATGCTCGGCATTGGTACCTTGGCACAAGGAGCCTCGTTAGCAATACCTCCACTCAGAGTACTGGAGCGACATCTCATCTCCATTCACAGCAATGCGATGAGCAATATGGGAATATGCAATAGCAGCTTCAGTCAGAGCGTGAGCATAGGCTGAGGCAGGAGGAGGCACTTAGAGCCACTCATAAGATGGTTAGGCAGTTAGGGATGCAGCAGTGGAAGGGGATCAAAATTCACCATCGGATGATTTCGACACCCCTCAGCTTTGATGATTGATTCGTGGTTATTTGGAAAACATTTACATTATTAGGAATACATTAGTATTAGAATTACAACTTTAACAGTTCTTGAATGTTAACTGGTGTTTGATAAACAAAACTTTTGTTGATTTGGTAAATTGAAATTGATTTGTTGGATGGATTATCGTAACTAAGTACGTCTATAGAACATCAGCCTTAAAGCCAATTACCGACGGAATCCTCTGAAAAATGAGAAAAGATGGAATTGAAGTGGGTCATGTGGTCATGGACTTATTAATACTGTAAAAGAATGGAATCTTTTGACATCATTAGATTTGGATGCTACGTGTGTTTTTGAGTACCCTATAAGTCTATGTCCATTTACTTAATATCACATCAATCTTTTGACCTTGTGTTTTGGTACCAAAATTTCTGCTACCTTAAGCCAATTAACCAACATTGAAAAACTAGTACTCCTATATTTTTATATTTGATGTATCGTCAAGATAAATGTTGGCATAAGTATTATGGAGAAGCGGGGAAGTGGGAAATTGATTGATTGGAAAATGAGATGTGGACAGAATTCTAATTCAATTGTTCAATATTAAATGATGGGGATATTAAATCCCACCACCAACCACCAATCACGAATACTCCAATGTGTTGGAAAATGGAAACCATTGGACTTGCTTAACAAAATAAGTGTTTTATTTATCATAATTAATAAAATTTCTTTTTTGGTGGAAGACATAACTCGGAGCAGCTTGCTGCTTGATTGGATATTACTCCTTCTATGTATTATTTGCACCTAAGATAATGATATATGCTAGGATTCTTATTTATATTTAAGAAATTGTTTGTTTTATTATGATTTATGAGTGGTAGTTTACACGGGTTTCATTTAGTTAGTTGATGTTTGTTAATTTAATGTTGGTTGAGTTAGCTTTTTTTTTTTTTTAATGTCATCCAACAATACAATAAAATCAGAAAATCAAAATTAATTTATTTTTCATCAGCCAATGCATTAATTGTATAAACTTAAATAAACCACTTGGCAGAAATATGAGAAGGCCGAAAAGTGTACAAATTGTAAACTGCATTTCATATATCGGAGAGAATATTACATATGTGACCAAAAATGTTGAAGGGAAAATTTCAACTAAATTTATAATAAAATTTCCCTATAAAAGTATTCAACACTTGTCATTTCTTAACATAAAAAAAAAGTGTTGAGCAGCTTGCCCTAAAAATAAAATCATCATAGAGCAGTGAGAGCAGTAGCGACGGAGGATGCGCGGCACAAGAAACAACTCCAAGCCTCATTGAAGAGTATGTTGGCTCAGTTTCTCCTTCAAAACAATGTCAATGACAAAATCAGCCATGAAGCTTAGAAAGAGACAGATGAGGCATTTAGTGTCAGTCAGAAGACAGTGTACAGAAGATGGAACTTGGCCAAGCAGCAGATGGCTCATAGCGAACCTGTCGTCATTTCATCGAAGGTTAGAGGTTTTCAGCTTAAAGATAAGTTCTAAGTTGATATATAAAAGGTAAAAACACTTTGTGCTCTTGAGAGATCTTCCATTAGGAAGATGACATTTAAGCTCGAAGTAAGCAAAAGCTTGTTAGGTCAGTGGATAAAAGAGAAACAGCTTAAGCCCCATACAAATGCAATAAAATCTACACTTACCCAAGTGAACATGATTGCTAGGCTGAGATGGAGTCTAAGTCATCACAGAGGTAGTGCATGGAAAAGTGAAGTATGAAAGCATACATAAAGTGTTACACATTGATGAGAAATGATTTTATATGACCAAGTGTTTAGATAGATACTGCATGATATGAGATGAAGAAGAGATCATACAAATCCAAAAGATTCATCACAAAAATTATGTTCATGGCTGTTGTTACCAGACCCCACATAGCAACAGATGGGCATGTAAATAGACATTTTTCCATTCACAACATTAGACCCAGCACGAAGGAGTTCAAAGAACATACCCAAAGGAACAATGGAGACAAAACCCATAAAAACAATCACAAAGACTATCATTAAGGAGTACACCCTCCAAGAGGTTAGTATTCTTTTATTTCTCTATCTATCAGATTGCAAATATGAGTCATCATATTGTAATTGGTATTAAATTGAACAGATTATACCAGCTATTAAAGCCAAGTAGCCAGTTACAGCAAGAAAGAACATATTTATTCAACAAAATAATATTAAGGCTCATATAGACCACAAGGCCACAATGACACATAATTCATAGAGCATGCCAACATAGATGGATTTACAATCAAACTTCTATGTCAACCAACAAATTCTCGAGACACAAATGTGTTGGATCTTGGTTTTTTCAGAGCCAATGAGCTTTCAGTACATACTTTAAACAATGTGTTCATCAAACTACAAGGTTGTCTCACACAAATCATGGCAATTAGAGGAGGTAACAACTATAAGATTCTACATATGAACAAAGACAAACTTATAAGGAATGACGAGCTTCCAATTTCACTAGAAGTTAAAGAGGAACTCATAAGATAGTGCTTGGAGTTTCTAAAGCAGGCGGAAAATGATGACGGCTCAGCCTACAATATTGGCCCGATTCTCCAGACTTTTACTAGAAACATGGCCAGGCATTGTGTTTACAGTGTAACCAACAACTGTGAATTGTTGTTTAGGATGTAATCACTTTTGTAAACACACTTTTTTTGAATCGCTTTGTAGATCAATTTGTAAATCATTGACAATCCAACAATGAAAGCCTCCAAACCATAATGGGGTGGCTTCATCTTCCCTCATAATAAAAATCCTCATAGGGTATAACATAGGTCACAACATATCATGCATATTTTTCATCATATGACAGAACATAGTGTATTAAGCAATGAAAACCTCTAAACCATAGTAAGGTGACTTCATTTTCCCTCAGAAAAAATCATCATAGAGCAAAACATAGGTCACAACATATCATGCCGAAAAATCATCTTAGGAGTGGCATTAAAAAAACCCCTCATATTACAAATCATCATAGGGAGTTCACGGAGAGGGGATATGCATCCAACCGAAAAATAACAACAAGATCTAGTGCAATATCACATCATAAAACAGAAGATCCAGTGCATTATCAGTTCAAGCACATACATCCCATAACCAAAACAACCAAAAATCAGAAGATCAAGTGTAGTAGCAGTTTATAAACAAACAATCGCAACCTAAAACACCAAATATCATAAGATCATGTGTAGTATCAGTTCACAAACACCCACCCGCAACCCAAAACGCCAAAAATTGAAAGATCCAATTTAGTATCAGTTCGTAAACATACTCACCCAAAGCGAAAACACGAAAAACCCTCATAAATAAATTCTCATAGGGTCTTCACTTACCAAAACCATCATTAGAGGAGTTTCAACACACTAGGGCACCAAATCCCTAGGAATTGAAGATACTATCTACTGAAATCGGTCAACTCCCCAATAGTAGGTGGAGTTTCAGGGACTACAGTATCTGAAACAGTGAAAGAATCGACAATTTCAGATGAGAGTATGGCTTCGAAGGTTGAATCCAGAAAAGACGGAACATAGAGGGAAAACTCGGGACTAAGATTGGCTGAATCCTCCCACGAATATGTTGGAATAAGTGAAAAATGGGTGATAACATGCGTATCGACCATTTCAGAGGGGGTATTTGGAGTTTCAATCTGTGTATTTTCCGATTCCATGGTCGAATTGAATAGATCATCGGCTATTAAAGTAGAAGTGAAGAGGGAGATGAAGATGTAACCCTATTCGTGGATTTGGAGTAGATTCGAAGATAGCAGACGATAAGGCTCTTTAGAAGAGACATAGAATGACCGAATGGGTGTGGGGTGGGTATTAAGTTTAGTTTATTTATTTAATTGATGATAATAGTATTTTGGTAAATAAATGGAATGACAGTTGAAGTAAATATAAGTAACATTCATGGGTAAACTTACTTACCCAAAATAGAAAAAGTAAATGAAATATTTTATTACGAACGTTCATTTATGATAAAATTAAATATTTTATTGCTAATAGAGGGAGTATATAAAAATGAAAATGGTGCATATAATATGACACAAAAAATAGACCATCGAGTTTGTACTTCTTGCTAGCATGGTTTGAAAGTAACTACAGATACTGAAAAAAAAAACCATCTAGTATGACGAGTAATTCATAGTTCAATTTCATAACATAAGATACAAAATTTTCTGACGTATATGATGATTTAACCCGTTCAGGATCGTCGAAAATCTCTGAGCGTTCCAAGTATAGTTTGGGTGGGTCTAAGTAACAACAATTAAACATATATCACAAATGTCAAAATCTTCAATTAAAAGAATAAAACCCTATTTCTTAATGAATACTCTAATATGTCACAATCTAAATAAGATGACAATACACAAAATGAGACATTAGATATTGAATTATTAAAAAGAAAGTTCATCATGTATAATTCGTGAATTATTGAATTCATTATATTGACAGTATGCGTAATTAAATGTTGTGGCTGTCAATGGCAATTCCCCCATTAATGAAGCATACGACTCAAATTACAAGTGCTACAGATGGATAGCAATATTGTTATATAGAAGACGTAATACCTCTCGTTTTTCAACACATAAATTATGCCGTAGACACCTTACCTATACACTAGCTTCAATTTCCAATAACCATTGGCTTCAAATGGGTCAAGCAAAAAATAATAAATAAATAAATAAACACTAAATACACTTTTAATCTAATTTGGAACTTCACATAATATAAGCTGTTTATGATGGTTCTTTTGCACCTTCTAATGAGATTAATATCCATGTGATTAGGCTCAATGTTTCAATAAAAAATTTCGACGAAAAAAAAAAAACATTTTACTGAAGGCCACTATTTAATACTCCAACAATATCACTTATTTCCAAATCTGTCCCAATAAATCACTCTAACTCGATCAATAACGTTTTTCAATTACACCCGAGGACACTTTCTGGTGCTGAAAAATCATTGATCGACCATATATTGTCCAACTCAAACATCCTATCTCAATTCAAATTTATAATTTTTGTCTAAAGATGCTGACTTTTTCTAAATGTTTACAAAATCAAAATCATTTTGGTAATTTGATCCAAAAGCCTAAGCAAAAAAGAAGAAGCGAAATTACCTAAAACAACCGTGACATAAGAAGAAAAAGGTAAAACTGAAGGGAAAAGAAAAAGGCTAAAAATTGTACGTCCTTGAGAGAGTTGAACCTTGAAACCCATACATGACGCTCCGAGCCTCCAATCGTGCTTTACAGAAAAGGAAGAAAATCTAACAAAAAACAAAAAGAAAAGGAAAATATGAATTACAGAGAAAAGCCATTTAACAAGGCCAAAAGCTTCGCACACGAATTCCCAAGTTTACATAATGAATTATGGTCTTTTGTAATGTGCGGACGTGATTTCTGTGGGCCTACGCTGTCACATGTGTCCCTGCTACGCCGCCGTATTGGAGCTCCGCGGCCGCACTCAGATGGGCTGTCTTGTCTCACTGCCTTCACTCAAATTCAATCAAAATTGTCTCTTCATCTTGCCAACCTTAAAGAATTTCAGATATTTATGCTTGCATTTTCTACTATGCCACTATATTTTAATTATAATTTAAAGTTAATAGATTTTAGATAGCGAAAACCTTTCGAATATTTTAGCTTAGTATCACATAAGGGCATCTACAACAGCGGACGGACCTTTAGTTTTCTCTTACATTATTCATAGGTCTAATATTAACTTTTTTCTTAAAATTTTACTTTATGCAACAGCGGCCGAGCCTTAACTTTCTCTTACACTATTTATCTTCTTTTTTTTAATTTTATGATAATTTATATTATTTGTCAATTTCATAATTTAATTCGAATTAATTTGAATAAATATAATTTTAATTTTAATTTTATATTAAAAAACCTCATTATTATTGAAAAGCAGTAGAATTACATAAATTAAAATCATAAATTACATTATTGAGAGCAGTAAAAATATTACATAGATTAAAATCCTACATATAACCCAGTTTTTCCTTCAAATTTTGAAAAAGGCGGCAGTGGTTTTCGAGTTGTTCCTCTGACATTTTACACGTGTTGAAAGCGTTGTCTTCGAAGAACAATTTGAGCAAGATGGTTTGGATGGTGTTATCTAGTAATGATCGGATCTTGACAATCTCCTCCAATGCTGCAGTGGTCGTTGAGGATGTCGCATTTTCCTTTTCCTTCCGCTTTGCCGCCTTCTGGCCAATGGGACAGTTCCTACTCGGCTCCTCGACTTTAGTATCTCCGCTCGTACTGAATTGTCCGTCCGCCGTGTGCTTTGTACGCTTTGGTCCGACCGACCCGCTACCCGCTCATTCTTCGCAAAAGCGAATTTTCTCCCAATTCTTGACATATTTGAACAGTTTGTTGTTTTCGTTCAAGTATGTGGAAATGACATCCTTCAACAAGTCCGACTCAATTGAGTCGCTCCCTTTCTCCCTCTCGACATTGTTGTAGATTGCGCAGAATTTGGCGACCTTGTGATTCACTCTGTCATAGTGGCCCTGAACCGTACGAGCAGTGCGCTCAGGCGCGCCTTAGGACGTATCTCGTTGTATTTTTTCGCTACCTTTGCCCAGAAAGACGACCCATTTTATTGGTTGCCAATGATCGCATCTTCGCTTACGTCTACGTACACTTCAAATATATGCATCGTTTCTTCGGCGGATTATGAAATTCGGGCATCTAGCCTCGACTTCTCCGCCTCGTCGGATAAGTTGATAGCGTCGAGATGTGGGGATGAGAAGTCGAGACAAGGGGAGTCGTAACCCGCCGGATTAGATGCGTTGAGAGCATTTGGATCATATCCAAAAATGGATGGATCAATCCCCTGCAATAACAAATGTTGGATCACCGCTTGATGGTTGCGAGTAGACATTATAATGAAGAAGTGAAAATGAAGAAGAATGAAGAAGAAAAAGATGAAGTGTATGGAATTTGAGGTGGATAAATGAAGTGTGAAGATACAAGTATTTATAGAAGAAAAAAAGTAAAAAAAAAAAAAAAAGAAAATTAAAAATTAAAAATTGTCCTTGGCAATTTACCTTTTGGAAATATATATATTATAAAAATAGCCGTTGCGGCTGAATTAAAAAAAATAAAAATAAAATAAAAGGTGTAAAACGAAGCCCAGTCGCGGGAAGGACGCGTGTCACGCACGCGCGCTGTGATTGGTCGCGGCGCGCGAGTGCGTGCCACGGGCGCGTGGGGGCTGAGGGCGGGCAATGAACTATTGCCAGGACTCTGAGCCACCGGCTTGAAGCCCTGTAACGACGGGCATACCGTGGAAAGGACTGGCGGCTTATGCTGCAAGCCGTAGTTACGAATGTTGTAAAGCCCTACAACTATGTATTTACTTGACACTTATTTCTTGATGAGTTGGAGTGCCGAACTCGTGAGAGAATACAGTTAAATTTTAATTATAACTAAAGTCTCCAATATCTTTTTGAGATAATAAAGTCTTCAAACTCGGGTATTTAAAAAGTGAATAAGAGGAACGCTTACTGCATCGATAATGTATTTTTTGAAGTTGATCAAACATGGTCGAATTGTTATACATGTACAATACATTTGTGCTAATTAAATTTTAATAAAACTAATGAGTTCTAATTAGGACTTAATATATTTTAAGTGGTGATTGATGAACTTTAATTGAAGAGGATATGCCGGAAATTTGAACACACAC
>JAYDZE010169892.1:0-21832 GCA_034509125.1 Monilaria moniliformis | reverse complement strand
ATGGGAATAGGCGCATTCGGATGGTGTCATCTTGGACTCCATTAAGCTTGACAGTGTTAGAAATCTCTAGGAATTGTTCCAAGTGCATATTGGGATCTTCGATGGCTCTTCCCCCATATTGATTCTGTTGGACCATGGATATGAGTGTTGGCTCGAGCTCGAAATTGTTGGCATCTATCCGTAGACCAATGGATTTTCCTCGTACCCCTCCATGAGCAAACAATTCCCTAATAGGAATTCCCTCGGCTCTCTATTGAGCTGTCTCTTGATCGGCAAGTTGTTGTTGAACTTGCTGAAGTTGAGCTTGAAGTTGGAACATCACTTGCTCGGGTGTTAACTGAGCTCCCATTCTATTCCTTAGTGCGTTTCTATGTTGACAAGATGCTTCGATTTCTAGATCAATAAGCTCTTTCGGTTTCCCTTTAGAACGTGTGCGCATGCAAACCTATATCAACAAGACAACAAGCACAGGTTAGGTCGGAAGTAAAAATGAAAGGTAAAAGGAAACAAAATGAAAATAAAGAAGAAAAACTAAATATAAAACAATTTAAATTAGAAATTTCAATTTTATCAAAATATTAGAAAAGTAGTAAAAATAGTCCCCGGCAACGGTGCCAAAAACTTGACTCGTCCTAATTTAATCGACTTATACTTGCAAGTGTACAAGGATATTGTAGTAAAGGGCAAGCAAGAGTACCGTATCCCACAGAGACTATTATACTAATTCTAAGTATTATGATTCTAAATCAATCACTATTCAAACACCGAATTTCAATATATGGAATTCACTGAGCAAACATGCAAGAGTTCACAAATTAAGACCTAAATCATAAACTAAATGAGGAACACAAAAGAAGTCGAAGAAAGGAGGAATAAACGGGCTAATCCTAAGGATCCAACGACCATGTAATTCATGTATGTACGATCCTAAATTCCTTGTTGAATTGTGACTCAAGATATACTAAGGCAATCACTATTTCGAAGCTAAATCTTCTCTTGAAGTAATTAACTCGTAGATTACAAACCAAACACCTAAGTGTCCTGAAAGCATTTGATAAGAACTCCAAATAGCACAATAGATTTTTAGCCCTCACTAACTTCAAATTTCTCAATCCAAAATGTTAATGTGTTGATTATTCTTATTTCCAAGTGTTACCACTCATCTTTCGATTCTTGTAATAACACCAAAATATCTTTCATTAGATGATCAACCCAAGAAAGTAATAAACACAAGAATAATCAAAGGCAATCAAGGTCTCAACATAGAATTTATTCATAAACTACATAAACCACATAGTGTTTTCACCCAAGGAAAAGCTAATAAACTAGCCTATCATGTTTTCTAACAAATGAAAATCAAGTGATAAGGAAAACATGAGTTTGATTTGATACACCCGGAAGTAAGCTTCACAACAATCTTCACTTCAAAGTCTTCAATCTTCTCTTCTCAAGTATCTTGTGTGTGTGTGTATAATCTCAGCAGAAAATGGGGGCTGGAACCCAAAAAACGTGCATTTGGGGAGTTTAAATAGATATGGGCTTGACTGGGCCTAGACTAGGGCTCTACTGTGCGCCGCCTGATGTACTCAGCCGGGTAGCTTAGGTGGTTGGCAACCACCCGACCGGGTGGAGGTCTCTGGAAAGCTGCCATGTCCACACCCGGCCGGGAAGCAGTATTGGCTAAGTCACCCGGCCGAGTAGAGGTCTCTGGATTGCCTATGCCGTTTCACCCGGTCGGGTGCCACATGTGGGCAAGTCCTACCCGGTCGGGTAGGAGTCTCTGGAACAAAATCGATGCCCCACCCGGTCGGATGGCCTTGTAGCCACATCCCACGCGGCCGGATGGGAGTCTCTGGACCCTCTTGGCGGGCATACCCGGTTGGGTGGCGTGTCCTATGGTACCACCCGGTCGGGTGGTACTTTGCTTCATCTTCTAACTCGTATTTTCCTCACATTTCGTTCCAACGGGCCGGATTTCTTTCTTATCTGTGTAATCTCAGCAAACCATATCAAAATTACCAATTGATAGAGAATTCATGCACTAACGACCCTCAAACACACGTTTCAACTAACTATACGACTAAATAAACACATTACATTATCAACTTATCACTGGTGCTGACATCATTTTTAGCTCGGGCTTTTACGGGCCTTAATACTAAACACGGGCTTTCAAGATAAATTTTGTTGGCTATCAAACACATAATTAAAACCAGATAAAGCCCTTATCTTAGGCTTATCTAGGCTATCAAACAAGCCCTTAATGTGTAAGGCCATTCGCGAGCCATACTTCTAATATTTTTTATTAATCGTTAATTTCATTCTAATTTTGAATTCATTATTTTTTTTATTAATCTTTAATTTATATATTTTTTTAATTCTGATATTTATAGAAATTCAAATAAATATTTAAAAATTGCATGACTAAAATACAAAAAATTACATAATAAAAATAAAATAAAATTACATAATTATAATAAGTGGATTTATAAGAAATGCAAATTTCTTGGCCCAAAACTAATTAGTCCAATAAAAAAATCAATTTTAATTCATGGCCCAAATTAATTGGCTAATAACAATATAAAAATACATCAACGAGCCTTAAACTTATTTCTTTCATTTGCGCGGACTTCTTCTTCTTCCTTCTCCACAAACTCCTTCTTTCTATATTTCTTTCAAAACAATTATAAAAAAAATTGGACGAGATTGGAAGATGCATGGCAACCTTGTGAGGCACAGAAGTTGGCGATTGGACGAGAGGCGCGCATGCAGGTGACGCGCGTGTGTCGGCGGTTCCTTGTCGCAGGCTGCAACAGCGGCTGATGCCGCTCGCCCAACCCCATCTCCCGGCAACACCACCGATTTCGAAGCACCCTGCCGCACGCCGTTGCGGGTGCTCTAATACCGTCAAAATAGACAGCGTCCCCTTTTGTTTATTTCTGTCCAAAAGAAATTGTGGTTCAAGTATTTATCTTTAATTAATCTTTATTTATTATCACTCTTATTAATTTTATTTTATATAACTAAATAAACTACAACCTTATTAGTAATGCACTTTGAACCTCAATGAAAAAAAAAACTTTTAACATGTACTTTTTGTTCTGTTTTTATTTATAGGTTAAATTATATGATTCATGCGCATGATGGTCTACTAGTATGCTAAATGAGTACTAGAAAGTGAAGGTAAGTGCATATTATATATAGTATTCAAGAATTGTGTTATATTTTGTATGAAGGAAATCGAGGTTTCACACGTTCACTGTAGTATAGTTTCCATTTAAGTAAAAAAAACACTATTTGAAATGACAAAAAATTTATTTGAGCTTTCACTCATTATAAGCTTGAAGAAAAAAAGTTATTATTCTTATAAGTAAAAGTTATTGTCTTAAAAATGAATGTTCTTATGATTATAAGTTATTACTGTTATATATAAATGTGACTATTCTTATGATTAAAAGTGATTGTTCTTATAAATGTGTTTCAAATAAAGTGACATTTCATATGATTGAAGGTGATTGTTCCAAACTGATAGCTATTTTTATTAAAATTACTGTTTTAATAAATATTGACACTTCTTGTACTTTTATATTCAATTATATTGCTAAGCTTCATCGTGTATTGTAAAATTTAACTATGTACTAAAAATACACATCAATTTTTGAATTTTATATGCTGAATAAATTTAAAATAGTTATTTTCTTGTTCAAATTCATTAATAATCCATTACTCATTCTCAAAAATGAATTTTCCTAATTGTGTATGTTGTCTATGTATTCAAGAACAATGGTTTTTGGTTAATAAAATTGAAGGTTTTGACTAATGGATTTAAACATATATTAATTATAAGAGTGAAATACAAAAAAGGTAATTATAATAATGGGGTCATAACATTGCGGTAACTATAAATATTGACATTTGCGGTAACTATAAATATTGACATTTGCGGTAACTATACTAAAACGTAATATCGTTTTAGATATTTTTTTACTCTTTTGGCTTTTTCTGTCAAAAATGCCCCGAACACATGCGAGGGCATTGTAGTCAATTTTTTATGCTCTCTCTCCTCTTCAATAATTACAGACAACCCCATCTTTGTTTTCTTCTCTTTCCTCATGTTTCTTTCTTTCTTCTTCAAACTTACTACTTTCGTTGGCTATCAAGAGATAAGAAGTTGAAAAATTTACCAAATTATGAATAATGCTTAAAACTTTTTGTGTATATGTCACAGGTATAGCTCACCTCATGGTTAGTCCTAACATTGATCCTTTTGATTTTTTTTTTTTTGGTTGGTTAATTTGTTTATGGGCACAAACACAAATATATAAGTATGGTAGAATGAATAAACATAGAAAACGAGGAGGTGAAAAAATGAAGCAAGGCGTGGGGGCTGTCTATTTGAAGGAATCAGGAACGGTTGTCGAGTGACTTGTGGGGATGCGGAGGCGGGGATTCAACAGAGAGCGGCGAAATGAGGGGATGAGCTTTATGGAGTTTAATCGGGAGATTCCGCCTATGCGATGAGGAACATGTTGGCGGAGTGACATGGTCGGAGATGTGTCCGATGAATAGGCCACCACATTTCTGATTTGTCACCTACGCTTGCATGCGTCAAACTTTTCAATTGGAAATAATTTATGTGCGTCTCAATCTAGAATCATCAATTTTTTATTTTAATTCAAAGCTTTATGTTTCATCTTTTATTGCATTTATTTAAATACGAATAATATTATGGCAGTTTCGAGATTAAAATTTAACAATACTAACTATATTAGTGTTAATCATGTCAAATTGTTGCTCTGAAAGTTCAGGAGTTGTTTTGTCTGATGATTCTGCAATATCTTGTATAAAAACAGTATACTTGTTAAAATTTATTGTATAACTAACTCGTCTGTCATCAATATTTTCCAATCAAGGCACCTTGATGTTGTGGGCTCAAGATACAGTTCTTGTATTGGAGCAAGTAATAACATTGTCTATGGGACATCATTTGGACTTAAGAAACATGGATACAATTTGAGAATTTACGGTGCAGTAGTGCAGACAAGTGACATCCTATTAATCTTGGCCGGCAATATTCTACTCTTGTTGCTACAGAGAGGAAATCGAAGAAGATGTTTTTTTACCTGACTGAATTGGTCTTTGCTATGATAAGATGTACTTATGCTGCGGTTCCTCTATGTAGGAGATTTTGTCATGCTACCGATTATGGGGGCACTGTTCAACGTCGAGAGGTGAGTTTTTCTGATTTCATCAGTGGATCCACTTTTGTTTATAAATTTAAATATTGTGAAATCTATTGGTGTTTTGTAGAGTGTCGAAGAAAAGATTACGCACCAACCTCTTTCAACCGCCATTCAAATGTAAAAATATAGTGATTAGTTTGGTTTATTAAAAGAAGAAGATGATGATCTTTAAGCATAAAAGTTAATACCCATTGATTGCATGAAAATGAGATAAGAATTTTTTCTTCTTTGTCTGTTAATGTTCATTAATATTGTAAAATGGAATATGTTCCATCAAAGCAATCATCAACTTTATTATTGCATAAAAATATTGATTATATAGTACTGATATAAGTGAAGATTAACATTCTGAATTAGACAGTATTTAGGGCATACAACAAATAAAAACAGAGCATCGATATATACATCCACCTAAACTACAGAAATGTGAATGAGAGAAGAGAGAGAATGACATAAGAGAGATGATAGATGAGAGAGAGGGGAAAGAGATTAGGGCATCCACAATGCGCATGTTGTGGCCCATCACGGGGGATGAGACGTCGCGAGACGCGTTGCAGGTGTCAGCTCGCCATCCCCCATGCAGGTCAATCACGGGCGTGTGTTTTGCCACTTGCTGGGCGTGCGAGTGGGTTCCGCACGTCCGCAATAATTTTTTTAATTTTAAAATTTAAAAAATCATTTTTTAATTAAAAATTGAAATTTTATTTAAAAAAATCGAAATTCAATTTTCTACTTTTATAGAAAATCAAGTCAATTTTTTATGACAATTTTCAACTATGGTAAATGATCATATTTATAATCGCTTCCACCACATTCTTTTTTGATGTATTTCCGATGTGGGATAATTGTGTGTTATAAATAGGTAGGAGCAAAGTGTAGGATGTGTTAAATTTTCGATGTGGAATGAATTAATCACTTACACCACACTCCATTTTTTACTATATATTATTTATGTTGTCTTAATTATAAAATTGATGGTTGGTCTAGTGGTAAAAGACTCTTTGAAATCAATAGGTCTTGGGTTAAAACTCAGCGCCATCAATTATTTTTTCTGAAATTTTAATTATGTAATTTTCGATTTTAAATTATGTAATATTAGGAATTTTAAATTATGTAATTTTTATTTCTTTAATGAATTTCGCCTATTTTATTAAATCAAAAATTGAATTTACTTACAAAATGTAATAAATCTAATAAATAATAAATGAATAAAAGCTTTAATGATGAGACTCATGAATAGTTAATGGAAGGGAAGAGATGGTTAAGGGATGAGCGGTGCAAGTGTTATCTCTTAGTTAAGGGATATAGTAAAAAGTGTTATGGGGCACATGAATAGTAGATGAATAGTATAAAAGAATGGATGATTAAGGGATGGTATTGTGGATAGCCTGAGAGAGGGTGTCAGTAATTATTAAATAGGAGAGAGAGTGCGTAAGAAATTGACTAAAATGCCCTCATATGTGTTGGGGGCATTTTTTTACCGAAAAAAGCTAAAAAATGTGAAAAGCTAACTCAAACGATATAACGTTTTAATATAGTTACCAAATGTCAATATTTTTGTATAATTACGCATATGTGTGACTCCCTTAGTATAATTACATTTTTGTAGTTCACTCTAATTATAAAGATGCACTTTAAACTTAATTTTAGTGGAATTTTAAATAAATATGTATTAATTATAAAATCAACTTATATCTATACTAATTATACTCAAGAGTACATTTGGTGAACACTTAGTTAAGTATTATGTAGGTCATATCTCATTTCTTAAATTAATTTCATTAGATATTCTCTCACTAATTCAAATTAACTACACAAAAACATATCACACTAATGATTTCTTCAAATCATACACAAAAACATATCAAATGCATTAATTTTCTTAAACAAAATATATTTTTCTTGAGTACAGTTAAGATACACAATTAAGAAAAATTATTCTTAAGAATAGTAATTGACTGTTAATGAATTCGAACAAGAAAATAACCGTTTTACATGTATTTTAACAAAAAATCGTTCTTATACATATTTCAACATGAGTAATTGACTATTAACGAATTTGAACAAGTATATAAAAATATTAAATGTGTCTAAAAAAACACATCGAATATTGATATCTATTCGAATACACAATAAATTTTTACTTGAAACAGTTTAGCTTAGCAACATAACCGATTATAACAATATACAGTTGATTAAAAAAAATCATTCTCATACGTATTTAAACGAGTTATTGACTATTAATGCAATTGAATAAGTAAATATCCATTTTAAATGTATTTAAAAAAAAAAAAAAAAAAACTCAAGTTGATGTGTTATACACAATTAAACTCATCAATACAGTTGAGTAATATAAAGCCAACATTAGCTACACCATCACTGTTGCTGCAAAATACATTGAAATTTAAAATTTGGTTCGGTATTTTCGGATTTCGGTTCGTTTCGGTTTTGATTTTTCATAAATTTTGGTTTTTCGGTTCGGTTCAGTTCGGATATACTATAAACCGAAAAAAACCGAAAAACCTTACTAAATATATGTATATATATTATATATGCAAATATATATTTAATATATGTATATATTTATATTTTTACATAAATATATGTATATATATATATATATACACATTTAATATATATACATACAATTGTTTGTATTTTTGGATTTTCGGTTTTTCGATTTTTCGGATAATTTTATGATATTTCGATTTTTTCGGTTTGGTTCGGTTCGGTTTTCATAGTTCAGATTTCGGTTTTTCGGGTTCGATTTTTCAGATAATTCGGTTCGGTTCGGTTCGGTTTTAATTTTTAAAAAAAAATCGATTTTTTGGTTCGGTTCGTTTTGGGCAAAAAACCGAACCGAAAACCGAATGCTCACCCCTACATAAACACACAATACACAACAAACACACACTACAAACGCACACTTCACACACACACACACAACACACTGCACATACACACACAAAACACATAACACATAACACATAACATTACATACACAATACACACTGCATACACAACTCACACACAACACAATTTTACACACATAATACACACACAACAAACACACATTGCACACATGGCATACACACACGACCCCCCACTCACACAATACACAACAAATACACACTACAAATACACACAACACACATTGCACACACACACACAATACACAACAAACACACACTGTCCACACACATAACACTACATACTGAATACACACACTGCACACACAACAAACACACACAACGCACAACCTTACGCACATAATACACACATTGTACACACACACACAAAATAAAGACACACTACACACATGACACACACACACGAACAACACATACACTCGCGCACAACTCTAAATATATAAAAATATAATGTAGAGTTATATAATGTATATAAATAAATAATTAAAAAAATCATTCAATTAACATTAAATGTTGGTAAACTTTTTGACTTATCAAATAATTTTTGTAAAATTACAATATAATTTAATATCAATTATTTAACTTTACCAAACAAAAGATTTGGAAGTGAATTTGAATATTATAACTACCAATTCAATTTCATAAATTATAATTACAACACAATACCAAATTCATTGTACCAAATACACCCTTAAAATGATTCCTAGAGATGATTCTACGGCTTACGGTTCCCATTCTAGCATTTTACCATAATAATCACAGGAACTTTATTCTCCATAGTCATCGCAAAATTACAATTCAGAAAACGTACCTCAATCACAACAACGAGCGAATGGCCAGCCGTGGGGCTATAAGCCATTCATACCATCTTAGCTATTGGTTCCATCACTCAGCAAATCCCCTATTTGAAACATGAAACTAAATATATAAAGAATCAGTTAAATAGTGCATACCATCACTCAGCAAATCCCTTATCTAAAACACTTCCATGGCATTAACCAGCAGAGGCAGAGTCGAGATGGCTGATACGGATATTATATGCCCGAGCCCAACCAAGCATGGGCCACCCAACATGGCCTCCACGCGTGGGCTTGCGACGTCGATCAAGCCTCGTCGCAAAGTATTTCCTCTTTGGCATCTAGTGTTTATTTTCATTTAATTATTTTCAAGTTAGTGTAATTGAGTCGAGCAATCTATAAGCTTTGTGCCGGGTTTTCTTTGTCGGTTCTTTCCCGGGCCCAATTAAGAGAGTCGAACCATATAGGATTTAGAAGTATAAATAGGAGTTTGTTTATTTCATCAATCAAGAAATAGAATTATTATTTTCTTCAAACCCTAGCGTGCTCTCTCGGCATCTTCTAGCCACCCTCTTTTTTCTCTTTTCTTCAGGTCAACAACGTCAACTCCTTGTTGGCGCGTATCAGAATTTGTGATCATGACTTTGCAACCATAACTAGAGATGTCAATTGGGCCAACCCTATCAGGTTGTCGGATTATTCAGTTATGAATTTTTTGGGTTGTGATTTTTTCGGGCTAGAAGTTATCAACCTAACCCTAAATTATCAGATTTCGGGCTAACCGATCGGGCTAAAAAAATATGAATTTTTTCAATTAATATATTAATCTTGATATTATATATTTCTAACAGAGAAATACATCCATAAATGAATATCACTTAAACTCAAAATTATTATGTAACTCTTAGAAAATGAAGAAGATACATTTTTCATAAATTATTATCATATGTAAATTTTGAATCTAAACTTTTTATATTAAATGTTATAGTAAAATATAAAAAAGTTAAATGATGAATATAACATTCGAATATTGAATAAAAATGCATTTTTACATACATTTGATTTTTTTTATTATACTAACTTTCAAAAGTTTGAAAGTATTAAAGTAATGGAGTTAGAAAACTAAATAAGAAGAGCTCATTAATTTTCGGATCGGTCCTATTGAGCTCAGGCTATCTCGGACCAACCCTATCAGATTGCGGATTATTCGATTAGGGTCATTTGGGTTAAAGTTTTATTCGGGTTATAATTTTTCAATCTTAATTTTATCAGGTTGTCGAATTAATCGAGTCAATCCACAAATCTCACACTTAAATGACGTCCTGTTAGATGAGTCTAATCTTTAATTGATTAAGTGGCCCGTCATTTCAATTGGTTTCTTGTCTCCCTACCTCTCTATATTTGTCGCATTTTTGGAAGTCGACTTAAGAATATAAATGATCATTGATTATAGAGGCATTCTCTTAATTACTGTATTTTCTGAATTAATTTTTAATTCTCTGGATGATGTCAAACAGAAGTTGTTAATATATTGCTTTCAAGCAACTTGGTGTCTACCCAAATTTTGCGAAATTTTCATCGTTAAAAAAATAAATCTGAAATTTTCTTGGAAGTTTCAAGGACCAATTACATTTCCTCCCTCGGAAAAGATATTCTATTTCTTTATATATTTGGTTCCATTTTTATTTATTTAAAAACAGTACATATTATATATATATATATATATATATATATATGTATGTATTTAATTTTGTGAATAAGGTTAAATGTTACAGTTTTGTTAAGGAATTTTTCACGTGGTAAGAACCTACTTGAAAATGACATTTCTTTTAGAGTGAAAAATGAGACATTTTCAAGATCATAATTAAGATAGTCAAAGCGATAGCTTCACCAAACCATACTTGGGGGAAAAGTTGGGCAATATGCTGATCTCCATTTTCATTGACGAACTATATACTTGCAATATATTTGTAATTGAATTTGATATTATATTCATCATCGTTTCTGACCAAATTTATTTTTGCATACTATAAAAAAGTTCTTCATATAAGTTATTATATTTTTCACTGAGATCAATTTTGAATAAATTAATGACCACATATGATGTTTTAGCAGTCATGTCATCATCAATTTTGGGGAAAAATTATCTTTAATATGTGCAAAATTAGAATTCCATCAAAGTTTGATAATTTATAGGGTACTATCTCTTTGAGTAAGTACAAAATGACATCGCCTTGTTCGTCACTAATTTGGTCATCTCAGACTCTTAGGACCAATTTGGCTGAAATCGATCTCGGTCTCAAAATTATAATTAATTAAAGTATAATAATCTACTGGCATAATTATTTTGTGGCGTACAAAATCATAACTTGGCCGATTAAAGATTGGTAATGTACAAACTATTATACCAATTTTTTACAAGCTCATATTAGTTGGACTTAAACCTGAGACATTTCATATCAAACATTAACTACTCTACCACTAGACCAAGACATACGTACCAAAATATATGACTTGAAGTTTTATCAGCTTTGCAAGTGATATTGCTTATATGTGGACATCTAGTTGCGCTCATCCAATTTTCTTCTTTTTTCACCTTGAACTGGACATCTTCCGGCCTTAGCTTCTTAAAAATTGATCTATCTAGAAGACCTTTGGTTCATCAACATCATTAATCGGTGTCTTGATTAAGATTTTGGGATCTCATCACAACACCTTGTATATCCCAACATTCTATGATCAAGTTTGGCTATATCCCAACAACCCCATATATATGTGCCTAGACATGAGACTTGTTAAATCTGACTGCTTAGAACTTGTTTGACGACTCAAAGAACCTTCTAGCTACCCTTTTATCTGGGAAACATCATCTCCACAATTCAAGCCCTTGCCCACAATTTTGATCATTTTGAAGTTTACATTCGACATTCGACAAGCATCTTTGTTCATAGTTTAGCTATTTTACTATTGATTTTTCATACTCTTGCCATTATATAGGATCAATCCATTCTCAACTTATGCACATCTTAAGAATCGAAGCTCAACAATCTTGATATTTTATGAATTTCATTTTTTCCTATAAAAAACGACTAGTTGAATGAGATTTAGATTTGCCCACGGGCTCCAAGAGCTCCATTTAGTATCAAGTTAATGAAAGATATATGGACTATATTAAAATATAAAGTTTTAATTAATAAAGGTTGTACCGTTAATTAATTAATTCATTCGTTCGAAAGAATACAAGCTCATGGACCATGGGTTGATAGAGTAGTTAATGCACATATTTCTATATAGTATATATTTCTCTATTATAGACGTGAGGACAATTCTTTTGTCTAAAAAAAATATGTATGTTCAATCAAAGATCTCCTACCTTTCTCTGATAAAAATATGCACCGAAAATTGTTAATGCATCAAATTAACATACACATGGATATCAAAAATAGTGGATTCGCATGTCGATTAAAAATCATGAAAATGAATTACGCAACAAGTACGTTTCTCTATCTATTGTATAATTAATTGTTCAACTCACAATATTAATTATGAATCTAAATCTTATTCTTATTTATAATTTCCGTTATGTATCATTAGATGATGACAAAAAATTCTAACATTTAAAGGAAAGCTTATAAGTTCCTTAAGAAAACTCTTCTTATATATATGTACGTGTGTGTGTACAGAAGGGTAGAAAACTCACCTTATATATATGTATGTGTGTGTGTGTACAGAAGGGTTAGTATATAGGGGAGGGTTCAAATGAGAACCCCTAGATATTATGAGAATATAAAATTATTTTTAGTTCTTCGATCGTAATGTATCTTCTTATTGGATAAATGCAATATTAAAGTTTGAATCCCATAAAAAAACAATTTTTTTTACTTTTTCGAATACTTTTAATTTTATTTTTAATATATTGACTTTATACGTTCAATTTAATATTTATATAATTTACAATATTTATGCAATGATTGAATGAAAATAATTTATGAAGGGTTCTTAGGTCATAATCTAATTAGCATACCCAATCTCCACCGTTCAGTCCAATATTTATATAATTTACAATATTTATGCAATGACTGTATGTAACTAATTTATCAAGGGTTCTTAGGTCATAATCTAATTAGCATACCCAATCTCTCTCATCCAAATCAACCCAAGTATACGTCGAATCATATTTTACTAAATTATGATGATTAGCTAAGACGATAAACAGAAGGAATATATATGTGCATGGTTCATCAAGATTCACGAATATCTCTTATTGTTGGGGAATTGCGGGCAAATAGCATCTGTAAATTCAAATTGTGACAGTGACACGTATTTTAGTTTAGTAGATAGTACGAATACTTGTCAGTTTTCCTTATGGAGAAAGTATTTAGATGCACGCATGTACAGCATACGTGTATACAACCCAAATAATTCTTATTATATAAGTTCGGGACTCAAAATAGGCAACATTGTTTTATTTGTTATCTTAATTAATTACAAGACTGATCATGTGTCACGACTCTGGTTAAGTCATGTCGCATTTTAGGTGATTCTTCATATTTTTTTATATATAGTCGGTTTCTTTTTTTTTTTTTCTTTTTAAAAGTATTGTGGCTACACACATTTACACATATGTTTCAGACCCTTTTGATGAGGTTAGAATATGATTTTTATATGGAAAGGTTTGGTCATAAATTCATTTTAAAATAAGAGTTATAAATTATAAATATATGGTAAGTTTTTTATGAAATATGATGAATTTAAAATAATGATTTTTCACTTCACATGAAAATTGAATCCAACATCACAAATGCATTTAATAAAATAATAAATTTATAGTAAATCTTTGCAATCTAAGGAAACAAATTATGTCCTAGTTTTATGTTAAGACAATTTTTTTTTTTAATCCCAATTACCATACAAACACACGCACACACATAAAGGGTAGGATAAAATAATAAAAAACCATATAGGAAATTAGAAATAAATTTGGATTTTGATCTTTGTGTGACTGAAAATTGTCATAATCAAGTGTTTTATCCTAATACATAAAATGCTTTATTATAAAAATACATTATTATTGTATATATAATAAATTAATCTGCATGACAACTAATATTCATGGTGTATACAGAACACATAATAGATCTCTCCCTTATATACATAGGGATAGATTAAAGGAACAATTTCTCCTATGTGCTAATTATGAAATTTAGACTGTAGATTTTGTATAATCCAAGATTCTAAAAAGAAGTAACTATAATATATAAAATGGATTATTATAAAAGATGCATTATTTTACATATGACGATGTATATATAAAGAAATATGGTTCATAAAGAGAGTTTTTTTCGTTTAGTATGTAGAAAAATGTTTGACAGAGATATCTTTTATGATAATTTTATCTATTGACAAATTAATAAATAGTATAATTAAGATTTGAATCATATATTCCACCAAAGAGGTGAGATATAGAACCTACAAAATCAACATAATACATCATGGATCCTTGTTTTATAAAAGGCATTATTTTGAAGTAAATATAAAATTAGGGTGTCATAGATATATTATAAACCCTAATCACCCCTAACAAATGAGACTTATATTTAATTAAACTCAATCTTATATATGCATATGTCTAGTTATATATATAATTCTTTGTCCGCTAGCTAGTATGATTGTAATGTTCAACACAAGTTCAGAAAATAAGATGCTTCTTTTTGTTATATTAACTAATATTTATTTTTTTACTTATTTAAAGATCCTAAGAAATTTGTCTTTATAAATTTTATTTTAATTTAGCAAAGGATTATATCATTAATTCAGCAAAGGATTATATCATTAATCATTTGTGTAGAATTATATCATTAATTTAACCTATATATATCAAATCAAATCTTTTCCATGAACGTGCATTATCATAATAAAATAAGTATCATTATCAGCATAAAAAGTTATCATTAATCGTAGACGAATGCATCATTATTCATCATTAACCATATCATTCTGCTCTAACGATTTTTTTCCATAAAAATCAGAATCCATAATCAATCAATCTTTCCATACAAATCGGTTATACCATAACTGCTCAGAAAAAAATAGTATCATTATCGTCATAAGAATTTATCATTAATCCTATACGAATGCATCATTATTCATCATTAATTAAATCATTATGCGTCTCACTATTTTTTTCATAAAAATTAGAATCCATAATCAATCAAATCTTTCCATAAAAATCGGTTATACCATAACAGATCAGAAAACAAAATTACTAAAATATCCTTCGGTTATTATAAAGCCGCCACGTGTTATGCATATCTACCGTTTGAGTTTTGAAATGGACGATCAAAATTGGTTCTCGGTTCTGCAATAAGAAATGGTTCGGATTTGATTACAACTCTCTCTATTTATATATATATTGTTAGCTATAAATTTGAAACCTTCAAAACTAAGCTGAATTTTCTCACAGTCATTCCTCCAACCTGGTGGCGCCACCTTTCTCCTTTCTCTGGCCCGCTCCCACTTAAAAAAGTACAATTTCCAGAGCCATAGAATTTTCTGAGCACGAAACTACAACTCTAACCAACCAGGAAAAAACAAAAATCGAGAGCTACATTGACAATTAATCTCACACCAGCAATGGCGGCGGTCAAATTTGGCAACAAATACCATCAACTATTGGGCCTATTGTGACCACAAAGAGATGGATTCTGCTTTTTACGACTCTTGTAGTAGGAAGATGTAATGGGCTTTTGTCATATAACTACTCCAACATCATTAGCACCACTAGCAGAGAAACCTTTGCCACTTCGCTCTAAAAAATTGACTTTGTCAGGGCTACCATAGCAACACATGTTAATTGCGAGCATAATATAGCTTAATTGGTAACGTGCACTGTGGACGTTGCAAATCTAGTGGCGACTACTTCATCCATCTAATATTTAATAATCTTCATCAAATTTTACGATCAACGCCGCCGTCGATTTTCGTCCACAACTTCGACACCGGCCTTCCCAAGGTCGTTAAGCTCCGCTCCTCCCTTTGCAACACCATCTTCTCCGCCTCCAATCCCTCCCGCATCGCCTCCAAGCACCTTGAGAGAGAAAGACAAGAGGCAGAATGAGAGAGAAAGATTAGAACGACAGTGACTGTGAAAAAGATGAGTGAGTTGGATATGTTTTTTTTTTTAACATTTTCATAGATTGATTTATCACTTCAGCTTTAATTTTGCAAGTCCTAATTAGATTTCACGTTTCATTTTGGACTCCAAACATGAAATAAGTCTTATTTCAGTCGCACCACCAACGCTCGACTACACCGAAAGTCAATTTTCTAAAATATCTTACAGTAGTTCTCAATTTCGACTAGAATATTTTATTTTAAGACAAACTTGTATAATCGATCAAGTATGATCTCATCTCACAAAAAATAATTATAATTATCGATTCTCGAGCACAGCCAGTAGCCCTCTGTTCCAAACTTTTTTTTTTTCTTAGCATAAAGTCATCTTAAGACTATAATCATTTTTCTCTGTTAGGATTTGAGATGGTAGCATATGCAGCCCTGATTTCGCTTCTGAATAACATTGATGACATTATGAACCACCCTCGCATTTCCACTTGTCTCGACATAAAACAGATCCAATCCCCTGAGCAAAAGGTTGATTTCTTGCTCGATTTCATTGAGGCTATAATTATGAAGGAGTGATCAACAAAGAAGTCGAAGATTTGGAGAGAAGACTCACATCTGCAGCTCATGCGGCTGAACATGTGATTCAATCCCACATATTCGATCAAATTCTTGCTCCATCACCAAATGGTGGTGAGAAAAGTTCCACTTTCTTTCTCGATGTACAGAAAAAAAAAATATAAAGATGAAGGTTGGCGATCTGAAGAGAAGAATTGCATTTCAAGCTCAAGAATCCCATATCGTGGATGGTGGATCCAACCAAACAAGTTTCAGCTGCTCTCTTCCTTTGCAACAGATAATTGAAGACATGGATCCTATCTTGAAAAGAGATGCCGAGGTTTAAGAGAAACATGCTTTGAAAGTGGAGCGACCCACAAGCTCAAGGCTTCTTATGGAGTTTGGAGATAGTGGTATTGTTAGGAGTAAGGGCAACACACAACAATTTGCTGAAAGACGTGACTAAATTTATGCACACCTTAAACTAAGAACATAACCTTATTTATAGACTCTATTAAAAGACTTCAACTAGAACTAAAACTCTAACAAATTAAAGACTCAAAACCAACTCTAACTCTACTACTAACAAGACTCCTAATTATAATAAATAATTAAACAATAATTAAAGATAATTCCTACAGCTACTCTGCAGGAGACGATTTGTAAAATTACTCCGTCATCGAAACAGTCTTACCCTCAAGGTTGGCGTAGAAATCGTCTAAGCGGGCTCGAACTCATGCTTGACCACACGAAACAGCATGCACAACTGAAAGGTCCACCAAAGAGTCATTAACTGCACGAGGGCACGATTACAAGGTAGGGCCCGCGGTAGCTGAAACGACATGGGAACAGGAGATACGTAAGAAATCGAAAGGAACATCGTCGGAGCAAAACGTCGTAGTGGAAGGGATAGGAACAGGGATGATAGCACACAGTTGGGGGACATCTTAGGCGTTGTCGCAAATTAGGGTGGTGGCGGTGGCTGCGGAATATCGAGGCTCGATAGCACAATAAATAACCACTGTTGCGGCAAGGGTAGTGCCGGGAGTAGGGATAGAGAAGTTGACGGAAGCAGGTGTGGTGTCACAATGTCAGATAGAGTTGCAACGACTGGTGATAACAGAGAAATGGGAGGCGAAACATCGGGCGGTGACGCAATGAACGAAAATATCCAAGGATAAATCACCTCCGAAGATGGCAACACACAACAATTTGCTGGAAGACTTTACTAAATTTCTGCACACCTTAAACTAAGAACATATTCCTATATATAGACTATATTAATAGACTCCAACTAGAACTAAAAATTCTCTTCAACCAACTTTAACTCTACTACTAACAAGATTTCTAATTATAATAAATAACTAAATAATAATTAAAGATGATTCTTACAGCTACTCTGCAGGAGACGATTTGTATCAGGTATGGTGGGATTTGAGGATGAGTTGATTCAACTTATGGATGAGCTCACCAATCAACGATCTGGTCACCAAATTATTTCAATCATCGCGATGGGAAGCACGGGTAAGACTACTTTTGCTAAAAATGTTTATGAAAATTTACTCATCAAGCAACAATACAATGTAGAAGAAATTCTTTCACAACTTATTTCTTGACTAGGAAATACAAATGTAGATGAGTTAGGAGAACAGTTTCATAAAACTTTGTCCGGGAGAAGATATTTGATTATATTAGACGATATATGGAGTGTCGAAGCCTAGGATGAACTGAGGTGTTTCTTTCCCGATAATGGAAATAGAAGTCTTGTTGTTCTCACTACTAGGTTGCCAAACGTCGCTAGAGACTGTTGTTAATGATGAAACCTTTAGATGAGCATACAAGTTGGAAACTGTTTTGTAAAAAAGCATTCCAACGAAAAACTTGCCATTATCCTCAACTAGAGAAACTCAAAAGAAGATTGCTAGATTGTGCAGAGAACTACTGATATGGAATAAAGACGAGGACCCACTAATGGCTTGATTGTGCGTGGCGTGTGTGATTTTGTGTACGAAGTGCTATGGAAAAATACGGAAGAAAAGAGAAAGATGAAGATATAATAGAACTGTGAAATGAACTATTATAAATACCCGTAAAGGGGGAAGACTCAATCCTTGTTTCCAATTCCTTGGGATTTCTCCTACTATTCCAAGTGGTCTCCTCGACAAATTACAATGAATCTCAAAGGGAGGTATTTACTGACTCAAGACTCTAGACTCCTATCATACTAGGACTCTTCTACATTAAGGATAGAATTAGCCCTACTATGGATAAACATGAAAATAAATAAACAAATACATGTATATCTCTAAAGAGATAAACATGAGACTCAACAACAAACGACTTCTACGAAATAAAGACTCTTAAACCTAATAACTCGATCATATCTATAATAGCAGTGGATTGGCCGTCGTGGTCAGCCCCTTAGATGGGCTGCTTCATTTTCCTCGTTTGGTCCTTCCAATTCTCAGCGCTTAGTGCCCGGTAGCCTGTGCGCCTAGTGCGCAACACCCGACATTGGCTTGTGCGACCGGTACTCTCGTGGCCCTTCTTGCGCGCAAAGTAGCACCCAGCATGCGCGTTCAATATCAATTCCCACCCAGATTGAAACAGCCTTGGGGACAAAGGTTGGGTCGTAAGAGTCAGAAGGGTAGGTGGATGGTGGGCAAGGGCGGCTCGTCGGGGCGACCATATCGGGGAACAGTGTTGGTGGGCAGCACACTGTCAGTGTGGCGTGTGGGAGTCAGTTGGGACTGAGATGTCCGTGATTCCCAGATGATGTAGCGAAACTATGGGCGTTGATCTCGTACCAATGATTGGGCGGTTGCGATGCAGGTCGATACTTGAGGACTTGGGTGGGGGTTTCTGGAAACTGCAGGGGTCGAGTGGTGCCCCATTGGGGTTGCCAGGCGGTAAGAGAGCAGCGGGGGATGGCACCATGGCAGGTGTCGATGAGGATGTGCCAGCGCCCGTGCGGCCCCATGGGAATTGATGGCACTGCCCGCATCTCTGGGGAACCAACGGGCAACGGTGGCTGGGGGCAAGGTATCCCGCCACAGCGTAGGCTGGAACCAAGACATCAGGGGCGATGGTAGGGTGCTGGGGAACATGCATTGGGGCTGTTAGCTGGGCAGAGCCTTAGAGCTCCTTGGTCCCGATGGTGCATGTAGGGTCGCCAGCCGGCGACGGCTGGGGACAGGGCATCGTGGCCTCAGCATGGGCTGAGGGTAAGATATCCCGACCAGTGATAGAGGGCTGGATCCAGGGCGTCGGGGGTGATGGCGGGCGAGACGTTAGGGGCGATGGTACAGAAAGATCGGGAACTGATTTGTGGAGCGAGGTGTGGTGGTTGTGCGGTTCCACGACCTTCTTCATATTGTCGACTATGAATTTTAGCGCGGTGATTATCCGAGCTTCCAAGTCTTGTCTTTCGTTGTGGGTGTTCGCCATTGCTGATTCCACATTCACCGCACCAAATTGATATGGAGTAAAGGCGATGATCCGCTAATGGCTTGATTGTGTGCGGCTTGTGTGATTTTGTGCGAAGTGCTATGAAAAAATATGGAAGAAAAGAGAAAGATGAAGATATAATAGAATTGCGAAAGGAACTATTATAAATACCTCTAGAGTGGGAAGACTCGATCCTTGTTTTCATAAACTTAAAGTCTCTAAACTCTTGTCATACTATGACTCTTTTATTTTAAGGATTGAATAAACCCTACTATAGACAAACATGAAAATAAATAAACAAATACATGTAGATATCTAAAGAGATAAACATAAGACTCAACAACAAAAATCTCACACGAAATAAAGACTCCTAAACCTAATGACTCGGTCATATCTATTAGAGCAGTGGGCTGGCCCATCGTGGTCAGCCCCTTAGATGGGCTGCTTCATTTTCCTCGTCTGGTCCTTACAATTCTCAGCGCTCCCAGCGCGCAGCACCCGGTGGCCTGTGCGCCCGGCACTCCCATAGCCCTTCTTGTGCTCGGAGTAGCACCCAACGTGTGCGTTCGTTATCAACTACCCCTGTCCACTGTTGTGATAGGAGGGCTTCTTCTCAAATGACTTAGGTCTTTACAATTCTGGGAGAATGTTTTTAGAAATATAAAGTCAGTTCCTAATGCAAAAGAGAAAGAAGAAAGCTTGGATATATTATCTTTAAGGTATAATAACTTGCCCCCTCATCTAAAACATGGGAGTTTTCAAGGAAGATTTGGAGATCTGTGTCTCCAAAATTATAAAACTCTGGATAGACGAGGAATTTGTTAGACCAAAGGAGGCCCACATTTTAAAGAGGTTGCAGATAGTTACTTAAAGGAACTGATTGACAGAAATCTAATTTCAGTTAGGAAGCATCCTCATAATGGACAGAATAGGATCTTGTGGCATTCATGATCTGGTGAGAGATCTATGTTTGAAAGTATGTGAGCAACAAGATCTTTTGTGTGATTGAAGATGAAATACAAGCCACAGAGCGTCGCCTCATATGTACTAGCACGCTCTATGTTGTCAAGGACATTCGATAGCCCCTTGAATCACCATAAATTGATAAGAGTTTGGAATGAATTTTCTTCTGAATTAACAGGAAATGTAAATCTGCGCTACCTCACGTACAAACAACCGCTTTATATCCTGAAATTTGGAAGATGCAACAACTTTGGCATGATTGTTTGATTGAGTTGATGTGCAATCTTGATTGTCTGCATAAACTTGAGTCCGTCAAGTTGAGTATGGGAGATGGTAAATGGCCAAGTAAGGATCAAGAGCTTCATAAGAAAGTGAGATTCCTCATTTCGCTAAACAAGTTGAGATGTGTGGATGTCAACTTGGTCTGCGCCTCAAGCTTTTGAAGATTGATCGGCGTAATCTGCAATGTTGGGACTAGGGATGTCAATTTAGCCCGAAACCCGTTGGTTGGCCCGATTAACCCGACAACACGACATGGTTAGGGTTGTAAAATCTCAACCCGAAAAAAATCTCAACCCGAATGACCCTAAACCGAATAGCCCACAACCCGATAGGGTTGGCCCGAAAATAAACCGAACCCATAGGGTCAACCCGAAAATTAGTATAATAAGATTTTTTTTTTCAACTTTTGAAATTTAGTATAATAAGATTTTTTTCAAATGTATGTGAAAAAATACATTTTGATTCAATATTCGAAAGTTATGTTCATCAT
>JAYDZE010169891.1:0-40640 GCA_034509125.1 Monilaria moniliformis | reverse complement strand
ACCCACGATCGATCATGAATGCAGTTTGTTTTGTTTTGGTTTCAAAAAAAAAAAAAAAAAAAAAAATTACTACATAATTCACGTGTATAAATTTTGAAAACAAGGATACAATTTGTGGCCCAACTCGGGCCGCCACATTACAGTCTTGGACCTCCTAGTGCTTGCTGCGTTTTGATTCACGCCACTTTCCATCTTATCTCACCCATTTCTTTTATATATACATTACATTATATTATACTTAAACAAAGTAATTTTTTTTTAAATTTTCAAGTAAAATCACATATTAAATATTTTAAAATTTTAGTTCCAAAAAGTCATATTAGTCGAACACTTAGGTAAGTACAATTTCACAAATACATTTGAGAAAAAGTTCTCAAATGCTACATTTTTCACTCGCTCTAAAAAATTGTGGGCAATTAATGTCAAACGCATATATTTGCCGCAATAACAACAAATCCATGTCCACATTATCGATAGTAAGTTATATGATATTGTTTTTTTAATAAGTGACTATAAACTACCATTTTTTTTCTTTTGAGGAAACAATCAAATTATTATTTGACATCAATTTATTAATAATTGTACTAACTTTTTTTTTCTAAATATAAGGAATTTAGAAAATCTTATATGGAGCTGTTTCTCTATCAGACTAGTTAAGATTATAATTTAAAACATATAATAAAAATATTAATAAATTATAAATATATCATTAAATTAAAATTTGATATTAAATATGGAGCTTAGCCATCTCATTATGAGAGAGTCTTGAATAATTTTAGTGTAAATATTATTAAAACAACAAATCTGAATGAAGTGGTGGAAACTGTCACGCCAATATAAAAGGACTTCTTACATAAAAATGACTAGACGAAAAAGCACTCGAAAGAAGGAAGACCCAAACCAACGGGCTCTCTCTGTGAATACTCTCTCTCTCTCTCTACATATATCTTTTGGCGCTGAACGCGAACAACACTACCAGAAGCGGCTGCAAACGATATCCGGAGGTACCTAATTCATTTATCTGGTTTCATGTTCTTCAGTTGAATATATGTGCTATGTTGTTTGTTGAATAGTGTGTTTTTTACGGCTTCTTTTGTCTATGATGCAAAGTGTTGGACTTTTGCTAGTCTAATTTTGGCTGTATCTTCAAATTGTTTCTCTTCTGATGAAATGATCAAATGTCAACATTTTCCTGCTTAGTTTCTGCTGCTGCGAATGCGAAATGTGTTTGATTGATGACGATTGGTAAAACGGAAGAAGTAAATTGATAATGGATGTAGCTAAATGAGTTACGTTTTATTGTACGGTGATATAATTAGAAGAGTATCTGGCTGCAGTGAGGTAGCGTATTAAAGATGCAATTTTGGTAATTCATGATCTTCTGCTTCTTGCTTCCTGCCTCGCTGAGAAGTATCGAAATTTTTGTGCGCATTGCATTCTGGAATGCCGATTTACAATCGTTGTAAACTTGACTTGCATACTCGCGATTGATTGCTCATGGTCATGTTTTGCAGCTGATTAATTTCCATCTTCTAAATGTAATTATTCAGATGAGTATAGGTTTATCTTATAATTGTGGATTTGTCTTCATTTATTAGTTGAGTCTGAAAATTATTGTTCCGGTGTTGCAATTTTGAATCTCCAATTTTGCTTCTTTGAGTCTGAAATTGATATTTCAGATTGTTACATTCATGCAATCTACTATGAGTTTATTTTATGACCTCATGATATTTTTTGTCCACTTCTCCAGTTTCCTAATTATAGCATGCCAAAGTAACTGAATGTGTTAGTTGCAACTTCAAATTCTAGTTATCAGATATTGTTTCTTGTAGTTGTGTATCAAGCATTACATTATGTTAGCTATCTCTCTCTCTCTCTCTCTCTTTCAAATGTGGTTAGTCAGTGTCTATTCTCATAGCTTCCCTATGAAGACTCAGTTACTAGATGCTACTCAACCTTTGAGATGAACAAAGCAAAATGTACACCTATTGACTTCTGTAGCTGATTACCAGTGCATGCAAACCCATTCACAATTTACATGTATATATTATCTGGAGATAACATTCAGTTTTTCTTTATCAGAGATGATATGAGTTGTATTTGAATTATAACAACTAAGTAGTTCTTTTGATTTGACCAGTTTTGATCTCAGTGGGGCTTTGGTTCAATTTGCACTGATGGGGCCGGTGAGAGGGAATAAAAAGAAAAGGAAAATAGAGAAGAAAGCTGAAGAAAACTCTTTGATCTCGGGGTCTTCGGAGGAGGGCTGTAGAGAGTGGTGGGATGTTTTGTCAAAGACAATTGCTGGTAATTTTGAACAGTCTATTTTTCAATTTTCCTCGCAGTTGCTTTCATATTACAGTTATAAATTTGTCTTGGTATACTTTATGGAATTATGTTGTAATGCCAGTTTCTTTTTTGTAATTAGATTTTCTTATCATCGTAACACGATTATTTGTTGCGTGTGTGTATGTACTTATTTATTTTCTTTCTGCCCATCTCCATTTTGGGTGACTGATTTTCTCTTTGGCAATTACAGGTTAATATCTTCAGGTCGGATCTGCATTTGACTATTCATCTATACTAACCCTCAGCATACTGATTTTACACAATGACAGTAGAAAATGCAGTGTTGTTCTGGTTTGTTGTTTCGTGATCAACCCGACGATTTAAACATGAAATAAAAAGGAAACTCTGCTCATTGTTTTTTTGTTCAGTCTGAGTTTCGAACAGGTGGTAGTCCTTTCTCCCCCTTTTCACAATTTGATTTGAGGGAGAATAGAAGATTTTATCAGACTTTCCTCAACATAGCGAAGCACGGTGTTTAGTTATTTAGCACTAGCCCTTTTTCATCTCTCCATTGTCATCATAATCATTGTCTTCTTCTACATTTTTGTTACATAAAGTGTAGAACCTACGTGCATAATATGGATATAATTGGTCACCATTTCTTGAAAGAATCCCGTTTTCTTCCTATGAAACATATTACTTACAGAAATCATTGTGTTAAGTGGCCATTTTTCTTACACAATTTTCTTTCATATATTATGCAATAAATTCAAAACTTACTTGGTCATTCAGACTTAATGGAAATCTCGAGAAAGTATATTCCTAATTTACAAGTAGTGTAAGCTAAAGCACTAGTTAAAAGAACTCTTTAGCAATATCTGGAAGTAGGATTGTGGGTCCTGGAATACTGACCTGTTGAAATGACTGTAATGGTATTGGTAGGAGTTATGATAAGCCCACCAGGTGGCAATAAGCTTTCATCTTTGACCTTCAATTCCTTTCTGAGGTTTTGAATGATGTTTTTGACATCAATATGACAGTAGTCTTCACTTTGGCGCTAATATACAAGCTGCTCTAATATTGGCATGGGAGAAATAGAATATGCAGCAATAATCAAAGAGAAACTAATTTTCCTATTCCATGCAGTACTTGAAAGTAATATATCTGTCATTTTCAACTGATTTTATTTGAACAGATGTGCATCTCTGTATTGTTGTGCATTATTATGAAATAGAGTTCACCTTTGTGAAAATCTTCTTCACTTTAAGCTGCAGATAATCATGTTGTAGACTTCAAGTGAGCTACCTAAATATTTCTTCATACTCCTGCTATGAGATTTTTAACTTTTCCAAGAATACCACTGCATGATGTAGAATTGTTTGCACGTCCACTTAGGAAGTAGTATTAGATGGAAAATGATAATACATATTGGCATATTGAGCTATCTTTATATCAGAGGTCACAATGATTTGAGGGGTTAATTTTTTTTTTTTTTTTTTTTTCTTAGATGTGAATGTAACAGCTATATAATATATTAACATATCATAGTTTGAGATCTTTATGATATCAAAGAAGCAGCAATATTGCTTTTGAACAAGGATTTTGCAAGTTCCTATCCAAATTTTGTTTCCATTTGAAGGCTAGAAAAACTATTGAGTAATAATCTTTAGATGGATGTCATGTCAGAGGAACTGTTCAAGTATCTTGTTCTCTACGCTTCACTTAGCGTTAAATGGGTAAAAATTGACATCTGCTAGAGATGAATGGAGCTGTGTGTCTAAATTCTTAGACTGCCTGGCGCCAGTCTTATTGCAGCTTAGATAACTGGACACGGTTAATTAGAACGATTATCCAGGTGAAATTCCATTTACATCTGAATATGTTTCACAATCATCTAGAAGAAATGATGATTCAGGAAAAGAAGAGCATATGGTTGCGGGCAAGGGATTATCCTGCACCCTATGACTTGGACTGTAATTTTGTGATACAAATAGTGTACTTCTCATTCACATGGTCTTTACAAAGACGAAGCACATTGAATTATACCATGACTAAACTATTATATGGAGATGTTGCAATATTCCAGCATAATAGATATATTCATATGTATGATAAAAACATTATGAAGTCAAATAATTAGAAGAGGAAGACTAGAGGAGCTTCTGCAGTAATTACATGTCAACATACGGAACTCGCAATCTGCTGGGACCGAAGTCTGAAAGTTTATTAGCAGGCAGTAAGGGATATACTGTCAAGACTGTTCACTCTTATTTGCTGCGTGTGCTTGTGCCCTATATATATATATATATACTGACTTTACAGGGTACTTGAGCACTATAAGGTTCTAGCAAGTTTGTCATATTATTACTGAGGTTTTTTCCATCATTTAGCACTAATGAGGCTCAGATTTAAGCATATCAACTTTGTTAAACTATCCTAACTTCTTGAAAACTTCATGCTTTGTGCTCTTAAATATATCTTCTGTGATTGATGTTTCTCTATCAATCTGCAGGTAGTCCATCGTCTTCACAGATATTAGTAGATAACTTCAGATCTACTTTCAAGGTGTCGAGAAAAACTTTCGACTATATATGTTCCCTAGTAAAAGAGCATATGATGGCTAAGACACATTTTGCATTCACAAATGGTAATCCAATGACGTTAAACGACCAGGTAGCCTTAGCACTAGTAAGGCTTGGGTCTGGCAACTCGTTGATTTCAATTGGGGACTCATTCGGGGCACACCACTCGACTGTTTCACAAGTGACATGGCGCTTCGTGGAGGCCATCGAAGAAAAGGGTCTTCGCCACCTCCAGTGGCCTTCAACAGAATTGGAAATGACACAGATAAAACAGAAGTTTGAGAAAATACGAGGCCTTCCGAATTGCTGTGGCGCAATCGACACTACTCATATAACCATGCTATTGACCTCATCTGATCAGGAAGCCGACACTTGGCTTGATCACAAGCAGAACCACAGCATGATCCTGCAAGCAATCGTGGACCCTGATCTGAGGTTCCGTAACATAGTCACCGGGTGGCCAGGGAAGATGACCGACTCCTCCGTGCTCCAGAGCTCGAGTTTCTTCAAACAATGCCAGAAAGGGGAGAAGCTGAACGGGAAGACGACCCATTTGTCAGAAGAAACAGAGTTAACTGAATACATTATTGGCGATTTTGGGTTTCCATTGCTGCCTTGGCTTGTGACTCCATATCAAGGGAAAGAACTCTCAAAAGCTGAAGCAGATTTCAATAAACGGCTCCTCGCAACTCAAGCCGTTGCAGATAGAGCGTTGGCGAGGTTGAAAGAGGTGTGGAAGATGATTCATGGCGAAATGTGGAGACCGGACCGGCATAAGCTGCCTCGGTTTATCCTAGTATGCTGCATTCTACACAACATCATCATAGACATGGAAGACGACATCTCCGATGACTTACTGTCGTCTCTCGTCCATGATCAAGGATACAGGCAAGAGATCTGTGAATCTGTCGACAAAGCAGGATCAATTTTGAGGGACAGACTGTCTATGTATTTTTCTGGTAGATAGCAATCTAGCATTAGTGAAGCAAAATCTTGCTTGTGCTTACAGGCAAACTAGTTTCCCTTCTAGTCCAATATACTGATAGGTAGAAGGGGTTGGGGTGGGGTGGGATGTTATTTAGAGATTCAATATCTTATTTTTCATAAAGCTGTTGAATACTGGGTAGACCAGCCAGTCTACAAGACAAGTAATTTTTCGATGACTTCAAAATTTTAAGATCAAGATTGTTTTACTAATACTAGTCTTTAGTGTTATTATATTTTGTTTGTAAGCAATGACCAGAACTGATTGAAAATAGAAAATAGTTGATCATATATTGCTCCAACGGTTTGGAGATACACATTGTTACAACAACTAAAGTAGCAGTAGGAAGAAGAATATATACATGATCAGAGCCGCAAACCAGCAAACTCTTGGGAATGTAGAAAACAACAAATAAAGATGTACGACAGCAGCAGCAGTTAAAGTACACAGAAACTGAAGAACCAGTGTCCTGACATCTCTTAATCCTCGGCGGGCTCTATTCAGCTAATCCTCAACTGCACAATGAAGACACGAATTTACGTTAGTTAGCTAGGCAGATTTGATCATCTGAAAACAAGCCATTTCAGCTGGAATCATATCCTTTTAAAGTCATCAAGGCTGTTCTATAGCGGTATTAAGTAAGTTTTTCATAACCACAATACCTATAATTCAAGTTTTCTTGTTTTACCTTGCTAGAAAATGAAGAAGTTTTGTTGATTAATCTTCTAATTGGATTAGAATGTATCTGAGTGAAGGAGTGAATATACCTCTACGCTTGGAAGTTCTGAAAATTGCTGGTTCCATCCTTCATGTAAAGCATGAATCTGTTTGTCCATTGTTGCTTAACAGAGTCGGGGACCAATGCCTCGGAGATGAAAGGGTTCCACGAATCCCCTTGTGCACTGGCGAGAACCCAAGTCACTTTTAGCGGTGGCTCGATAAAAGATGAGGCTTGCGATTTTTCTCGAGAAGTATCCTTCTTCCTTCGAGTTGAGCTCTAAGAAGGCCAATACAAGTAATAATTAGATTTGCTCAACTACGGAAAATATGGCCATCATCTCAAAACAATGAATTGAGCTTACCTTGTGATTTTCCAGTTTAAAAGCCTGTGCAAGAGGTTTATTTTCCATAATTTCTTCTAAAGTCTTGGATAAGGGGGTGTCTTCGTCCAATTCTGCCAAGTGCCTCTCAATGGCAATCAGGGAGCGAAATTTCACTCCAGTCTCAGGTTCATAGTAATACTGTGCGACAAAGTGTCATTTCCAGTTTCCAATTCACTAAGAATAAGAATGAAAGAACAGGGCGAGACAAATGGTAATAGTCGAGGGAATGATACACAAGTGCACAAATAAAGTTAGGCTAAACCCAATGGCACTAAGACATCACTCGCAACGCTACAAGCACAGTACATGTTACTGGACCGAAGACAAATGCCTAAAACATAAATACCATCCCAATGAACTGTTTACTGGAAGTAGCTCTGTTAACTAAGACCTAACAAATGATGTATGTTTATGAAATAAAATTATATTATTGATATAGGAATTCGTATATGCAGTGGGAAACAGATAAAAAGGAAAAGTACTATTGGTCATGAGTATGACATTACCTTGTCAGTGAATTTCATATACTTACGAGGTACCTCCTCCACAATCCAACCATCTGGAAGAATATTGGGAGCTTCCCGTACTACAGCCAAATGATTCTTGCTTCCTTCATTATCAATTCTCAACAACTGTACCAGCATTGTCATCAAAACTAGGAATTATAATAATTAGCACATAAGCATACATACAATCACAAATAAAACGACTTTTTTTTTTTTTTTTTTCATATTTTCACCAGCAGTTGGATGCATCATGCAAAAAAGTAGATGACACCATTTTGCATACAATGTCATTTTATCTAGGCAAAAGTATGTTAAACAATCAAGTTTTACTAGTAGCTTTGTGTATATCTGGACATTAGCAGGTCATCTTGTTGCATGCTTGACTTGTAATTTTGATGGAAATGCTGTTAAAACTAGAGATTACTGAATCCTTCAACTCGTGAGCATTTGTATCAACTAGGCCAGAGGAATTAAGATTCATAAACCTTCGAAGTCCATACTATGTAATGAAGATTTAGTATGAAACAGTTTGCGATATAATTTAAACAACTTTTGTTGCTCAGAAGGAGTAGTTCCTACATCCTACATCCAGAACATGATTTCTCGTTAGTAAGTTTCCTATTTAGTAAACATACAACTTATGAAGATAGAGGTGAAGTAAAATTAATACAAGGACTCCTTTACCTTTCCGCCAGAAACCATCATCCTTCGATATCGATATCCACGACTCTGCAGAGAAATAAATACAGAGGTAAATTATAACAATCGAGCTATTGAAGAAAAACAGATGGGATGAATTCCTTACTATATCGAGTAAAGCGACTAATTATACCTGCATAACCATTGAAATCTACTACTCTAGGAAAGAAACTACCATAACCCTGTCTTCCCCAGCGACTTATACAAGAAAATGCGAATGAAAGCAACATCAAGATTGGGGGAAATGATTTTCCATCTCCTTTTCACTTTTACAGTACACTTTCACAAATGCAATGTAGAAATCATAGAAGACCAAGGCATTTGAATTCTAGCGGAAAGTCACAATGAACCCGACAAAAAAAAAAGGATTTCTAACTTCCTTTGGTTTTCTTAATCGAAGATTTCCCAAAATAACAGAAATAAAACAAAATATGGGTGGTTGATCTTTGGTTACCCTCTTAAAAGGCAGGATCATCCTAGTCTTGGATCTGAGAGAGTAGTTAGGTTCTCCATTCAAATATCTATGAACTTCTCTTATAGACCTGAATTTTCTTCCCGACCCTGGCTCATAGTAGTACTGCATGCTCAATACAAAATGCAGAATTAATTGAGTGAAAGCGGAAAGAAAAAACAGAGTATTAAGATTGATCGTGTAATTGTAATGAACCCTGTCGGAGCGGGTGCCGTCGGGGCGTGGCACCTCCTCCACGTCCCAGCCGCGGGGGACTCTGGCTGAGGCGCATGCCGGAACCACCGCGAGCTGGTGGTGGGCGTACGGCACCAGCATCGAGCTTGACGGTGAGCGGTGCTGCCGTCGCTCCATCAGACAGAGTTGAGTTGAGTGTGATGTGTCGCTGTCTGAAGTTATTACTAGGATTTGAGTGGAATTAGTTTTTAGGCACGTTTCTTTTTGTTGTTTTGTTGGATCATTTTTCCACATAATTAATTTGGTTTTGGTGTTTGCCAATTAGTGCTGTATATTGTTGTAGGCTCAGATGGCTCATATCTTTAATCCCCACTCTCAAAGCCGGCTTTACTTACTTACAACAACAAGATAACCAGATAACCAGATAACCAATTATATATATATATATATATATTTAATATATTTTTAAAAAAAACCCACTTCATTCACTCATCCTACTTCTCATGATATAGTATTTCACAATGTTCATTTAATTTGTACCTCATATCAGTATTGCCAATACATAATTCCATAATTCTTATTTTTCTTTTTCTTTTTCTTTTAAAATGAATTCCATAATTCTTACTAGAACGAGTTCAGCCTACCCAAAGTCATCAATCATAACTGGCCTAGGCACGATATAGCCCAGGATCCGTCCATCACAGGCTCATGAGGCTAACATTTTCAGAAGGTTTTTTAAAAATGTCTGAAGATAATGAAAGACTTTTGAATAATATCCCTACGAGTCTGCGACTGCTTCAGATTCTCTATCCGGCTATCCCAAAGATTTAAAAAAAAAAAATCCAAATAGCAACATTTCCTATCACGAATACAATATTATAGAGAAAATTCTCAAAATAGATGAATGTGAGATAAAGGTTTCCGAAATAAGATTTGTTTTAGATGTCAAAAATGGGTAAAAGACGCACTCGCGTCTCACAGAGAAACGCAAGATGATGTTGCGTCTCTAATGGTTTTTGCAAGACTTTGAAATGCGTCTCCACGACAACCATGTAGAGAAGAGACTCATAAATATCCAAACAAGATATTAATTATTTATGAACCAGTGCACTAATAAATTAAAATATATGTGAATTTTTAATTTTGATATCTTCGATAGTTTTTCTTTTGTGAAATTGATTTCAAAATCTTCACCAACTAAAATTATCATCACATACTCCGTTTGTCTTCAAATAATCCAATCCCTAGAACTTTTCAAACTAAGAAAATGCATAAATTTATTTGGGAAAAAATAATATAGAGTATTATACTTGCTTACTCATATAAAATGTAACATAAATTTATTAAATATGAACATACAAAGAAAATTGAATTATAATGCAAATTTAGTAAGGAAAGTAGTCATAATCATGTAAAGAAGGCATACATATGAAGGCTATTCATAATTAGTTTATTATTATGAAATCGTTATTTGAACTAACTATATCATTATAAAAAATTGAAAATTGCGGTCCAACAATTTTCTTATTGTGGAGTGGCATTTATCACAAACACACACACACCCACCCACAGATATACTGTATTGTATATTTATATATTTAGAAGAGCATAACGTTTAAGAAGATGAGTCATGTGGTTCTTTACGACAAATTTATTAATGGAGTTATTATTATTATGTGCATTTGAAAGCAACCAACCTGCAAAAATCATTAGAGACGCGACATTATCTTGCATTACTCCCTGAGACGCGAGAGCAAGACGCGTGAAGACGCGAGACACAAACACGTCTTACCCGCTTTTGACATCTAAAAAAGAGGTCTTCATAAACCTCTATCTTACATTCACCTATATTGAGAATTTTGGCAATATTATATTATTTCCGTCAACTTTATTACATCTTTCTGGACATTTTGACTGGGGACAACTAAAATAACAAGGACAAAGAGAGTCCCCATGCTGAGCGAGAGAGAGAAGCTTGTACAAAAATAAAGGATTACTATAAACGATTACAATTGCTAACTTAGTGATCCTCTTTTGCTTGCTTGTAGACAGAGGCCACGTATCTCTGTAGGAATTTATCTAACATGCAACGTCAAAACAGAATCATGCAGAGAACATGTGAAGTCTGCAGTGACGGCTAGATGTAATCAAGTCTAGGAGCAAACTGAAGCAAAACTCAATTTAACCTCTTCCAATGAAACGAACCTAATAATAATGCATAACCAAAACAGAAAAATTGCTGGGGACTGACTGATGCATTTTCACCATAATAGGCTCACGATGTAGCACCTAATTAACTGCCCTCAGCCTTTGTACCTTGCATGCATTCAACCACAGCAAGCTGACTTGGGTGCAGCTTGCCCACCTCCACCAGCTGCATCGGGTTGATTCATCTTGATTGTAGACGGTTGCTATTGAGACAAATGCACTTAATCAACAAGGGACCTGACTAAAGGAGTTACATCTTAAAATCATGCCAAATAAAACCCCCATGTTTACCTCTGATTTGCTCTCCGACTCTGAAAGCCTTTGCTTTATGTCCCTAGCTATAGAGAAGAAAACTTCTTCCACATTATGATTGGTTTTCGCACTCTGCAGAAAGATATACACTTTGAATTGCACATTCATTAACTGTGTCTGCTTTATGGAAAACTCTCAAGAGTACTCACCGTTTCAAAGAATTTTATCCCATACTCATCTGCCAGTGCTTGACCCTTGGAGGTAGGAACAGCCTAAACACCAGTAAACAATTGAAATTTATTCCAGAAGTAAAGATAAGAAGAAAGAGAAAGGTAAAGGTAGGGCTGGCTTCAATCCATTATGTGCATTTCTTTTAACCTTATATTTGGATGTCTCCTTTTAGATTTAAATTTGGTGAACTGAAAGATCTATTCGTATTTGAACTCAGGGCTTTCTGATGATCTGCAGCTACACAGAATCCCATCATTTTCCTTTAAATCTCTTCTTAAAGGATTAAACTTCTTTTTTGAAAAAGTTAGTAAATACTTACGAGCTAATGTTTCTAACCTAGAATGTAAGGCAAGTTCAGCTAGAGCTAATTGTTGTCCTAAGCAGCTTTTTTATTTGTAACTTGGAAAACCTGGCTACCTTTGGCTCCTATTATTGACAGATATCTTGTCATTGGTTAGTTCAAATAAGAGATAATAGCATGATTCTTATATTGTGAAATGCCTTTTGACCAACTCATCAGCAAAACCTATTTGTAAAACTAATTTTCCAAAAAATAAAATAGTAATCATGAAAATATAATTTCAAAAAATAGTTTCTACCAAGTCGGTGAGATGACAAGCCAAAAAATAGCACAAGCAACACGTAACTACCTAAAAAGTTTACTAAAACAAAGTTAAGATAGGAAAAATACCCTCTTGCTTTCATCCATGTCAGCTTTGTTTCCTACCAATACCTTGTTGACATTGTCAGAAGCATGCTGTTCGATGTTTCTGATCCAGTTCCTAATGTCTGGTGATAGAAAATCATGTATGACTATGATCAGCGATTTAAGCTACCAGTGACATACTCTTCAAAAAATAAAAAAGGTTGAAGTATCACTGTCCAAGATGATAAGACAGTCAACTTATAGTTCTTTATTGTCCAGGACTTTATTTATGTCATTAATATGTTTGCTTTTCTCTTTTCAAGGGTGAAAGCAGCAAACCCCACGGTTTTCATATGGAATCCCAAAGTCTGTGATGTGAAGAGGGATAATAGAGGTCACTCTTGATCAGGATATAATTGGCAAAATACAGAATATGTAAGAATAATTTTTGAAACAGAGAACCAACACAATTACTTAACGAGTTTAATTCCAAATATGGCTGCAGGGCATGAAAGAAACAGGAGGGGGATGGGTGAGCACTAGGTGAACTAAAGCTACAGATAGAAGAAAATACATGCCAGGCAATTTGATCAACAGATATAGGGAAAGAAACCTTACTATTAAAGGACGCCTCATCAGTGACATCATAGACAAGCAATATGCCCATTGCTCCACGGTAGTAAGCTGATGAGAATATTGTACATGAGAAGAACAGAAGAAATATATGTTTTGTGCATGCTTGTATGTGATTCACAAATATAGAAATACTAAAGCATTCCTAAGGTGAGAGTACAAAAGAAAAGAGAAAACCAAGACAGGAGCTATTGATTCTTTAAGAACTGGAGAGCCCGCTAGGAAATTAATGAACTGATGAAAGCCCATTACTTGTGGTATGATAATATGTGTTGATTATTGTGAGAATACTTAGGTTGTTATTTTAATCTAACAAGTATATAAATCAGATTTTGGTCTTCTGCACCATAAGCCAACCACGGAACATCAATTCATCAAGGTTTGTATCAAAAAGAAAAATGTATGCATAAAGAAACAGTCAAACAAACTACATGAAATTGAGCCAATGCTTTCAGCTTTTTTCACCATAACCACCTAGGAACACATAAAACAACAGCTTAAGAAAACTTCTGGCTCAAAGAAGGCAATTGGAACTTACCTGTAGTGATTGTTCTGAATCGTTCTTGACCAGCTGTATCCCAGATTTGGAGCTTGATTCGTTTGCCATCGAGTTCAACAGTTCTTATCTTAAAATCAATTCTATGGAGTAAATTATACGCACATTCAGTACCCGTACACAGCAGTTTACAGTTCTCTATGAAAATAGAGAGCTTACCCAATGGTGGTAATGAAACTAGTCGTGAAGGAACCATCAGAAAATCGCAAAAGAAGACAACTCTTACCTACACCTGAAGGGCAGAAGACAAAAGGCTAAGTAAAGATATCAAAGGAAATATCTCCAGTCTGCATTCAATTGACCAAGCAACTCTGAATTTAGAAATCGGCAGAAATTGAGAATTAGAGATTCCCAACTCCACAAAACACACTAGAGGCAATCGAGAGAATGGCTAAGGAAATGACATGTGTGATAACACAGATGCTATTACTTTCAAAAGAAAGTAAGAGATTGAAAGCAGAACTGCAAATTGGATTGCTCAAGATTCAATATGATAGAAATCCAGACATAAACGACTCCGATAACAAGGAACAATTTGCAGAAGCAACATATTGAATGGTACAGATACATCACCACCACAAATTCTTCTACGTTATCGCCACTCGTCATGCAATTCGCAAAAAATTCCCACCTCTTCGAAAATTTTGAAATTCTCCACTGTCATATGCCCGTAGTCGGTATATGCAGATGCAGATACGTAAGAATCAATACGTCATAAAGTGAATAAATTCGAACGCATACCGATATTGAGTTGCAGATCCGAACAAAAATAGAGTTTTTAAGACAAACACGGACCTTCACACGATCAATTAAATCACGGATTCGAACATCAACGTAATATCGACAAAGGCAAGAAAATTATGGAATGACAATGTAAAACTGGAAATGGAATGACGACCAACCGCTGTCGCCGATGAGGAGAAGCTTGATAAGACAGTCGTAATCTGCTCGCGCCCTTGCCGGTGGTGCGGCCATTAAACCTCGCCGGTGGTACGGATACCTTCACAATACGTCGTCGTTGGATGTTTTTTTTTTTGTCAGTGCGGATTTCACTTAACCGCTCTGCATAAAAATCAAAATGATCACAATTCTATTTCGAGAAAGAGGGGGAGACGGACACGGCGTCCCTAGTTGGCCATGGTGCGCGCCTTGATAAGCGCACTTTAGCCTCGCGCATGCTAGCAAACACCAACAGAATTAAATAAAATGGGGTGAAAAGAAAATAAAACTTCACATAAAACGAATGCTCATGCGGTAGCAAAGGAGAATTCACAGTTCCGCTTCACTTTATTTTATAATTAAGAAAATTTTAACAATGTTAGGGTGTGTTTGATAGTAAAGATAAGCTCAAGATAATTAATAATCTAATCTTGAGCTTATCTCTACTATCAAACATACCCTTAAGTTCTTTGGCGACAGACAAGATGAAGTGTACGAGCATTTAGATATGTTAGTTCAAAAGAAATCCCAATTTAATATTTTGTTTAATTAAAAAGAAGAATTAATGCATGACCCAATCTGAAGGAAAAAACACCCAAATCTAGTGTTACTTAATCGGTTTTTTGTTATTGGTTAAATCGATAATCGAACCGGAACCGACCGGTTATCAGTTAACTGATAACCGAAAAATAAAGGATCAGTTCGGTTCCAGTTAGCGGTGCATGAAGTTTTGGGTTATCGGTTATAACCGATTAGGAACCAAATTAGATTGGCCCTAATTAATAATTAGTTAATTACCTTTTGTGGGCCTGCGGCCAACTTAAAATTTGGGTGCAGTTTACTTTAATCTAGTTTCTATCAGTTTTTAAGTTTTTCTCTTGTTTATTCCTAAACAAAGTTTTTCTCTTGTTTATCCCTAAATCTTAAGCCCATGTTTGATAAAGCAGATTAGCACTGATAATGAATTTTATCAGGACAAAACCCATTGTTTGGTATACTAGATAACTTTTCCTGTCGGCCCGTGTTAGGCGTGCATATCGAGGAGGCCCGTGAAAAAAATTAAGTTTTGGCAATGAATTGTATCGCGCAACTGGCGTCCGATATGTTATCTGCCTTGGGTGTTGCACCCTGATAAGGTGTCAAAATACCAGTAATGCCCTCTATCATCTTCCCCAATCCCCAAAATCGTGTGAGAACACAGCAGGAAGCAAAGTTCAATCCACTGGACGTCGACCAGAAGTTCATCTTCCCCAATCCCAGTAATGCCCTCTGTCATCTTCCCCAATCCACTGGACGTCTACCAGAAGTTCGAAGTTCTATCAATACTGGTAAATCTATGCGATGTTGATTGAAACTGGAGGCATCATAGCTCGATATCGACCCGCTCGTCAATTGCCCAACTCCACGAAGGTTAGAAATCTCACTAAATTTTCGAGTGCCTGTCGAATTATAGTAAAAACCCAGCTTATTTTATCTAATGCGGCACTAATTAGTTCTATCTTTCGCCAATAGAATTGGATTTTTCTTTGCCCTAATTATACGAGGTTGTGAAGAATGTGTCATCGCGTATGTTATGTAAGGCCCTTTTGAATTTTGTGTGTCGTTTAGAATTTTATTTCCTAGTGTAGTAATCTTCTTTGGTTGTCAGTTCATGTTCATGGGTCAATTGTAAAACTGTTGTGCTGTTTACACTTTTTTTTTTGCAACGATGTGTGACTTTGATCCAGATTTTGAGAGACGATTGTAGTCTCTGATTCGTTCCAGTAGTTGATGTCTATCTTTATAAACATTTCATGCATTCCCATCTTGCATTCTCTTCCAACGTGGATAAGATATGGCATATTCCTATTCTTAGCTATATGTGAGAGACACATGGAAAATTGCTTTATGTAACCACATAGGAAATTCTGGAATGGTATGTTGTTGTATTAACTATTGCTAGTTTGTTCATTGGCTGTTGTGAAGGGAAATGGTTGTTTTAAGGCATTACATATGGTTTATCTTGTTTAAAAGGCTATTTTTTGTGCTTGTTAATAATTACATTATAACAAACTTTGTTCACTATATGCATTTTGTGATGCAGTAACTTTGTAGAACATATTGTGCATGATTTCAGAGGATGGCACGTACCAATTGTCCATACTCATCTGATTCTTTAGTAGTGGAGGAGATTATTAATGAACATCTTATGTACTTGACTTTTCTGCTTTACATCTCTGTGCTGTTGTCACGGAATCGAAGGAAAAGAAAACGTTGTCAATCCACTCAACCTTATACTTTAATCGATAGAATACCTCATCAAGTGCACCACATGAATAGATTGGTAGGTGTAACTGACATCGATTGCGTGGTTAACTTACGCATGGATCGAAACACATTTGGGAGATTGTGCATGTTGTTGCGGCACGTAGGGGAATTGGTGGATGGAAAGTACGTGACTGTTGAAGAGCAGGTTGCTATGTTCCTAAGTATTCTAGCTCATCATAAAAAGAATAGGATTGTGAGGTTCAACTTTTGGCGTTCAGGGCAAACAATTTCACATTATGTTCATGTAGTTTTAAAAGCAATTTTAAAGCTCCATGATATATTTTTGGTGAAGCCGGAGCCCGTGCCTGATGATTGTACTGATCCCAGATGGAAGTGGTTTAAGGTACTATTTATGGTCCTTAAGTTTGCTTGTAAGTTCATTCACAAAGTTATTTTTTTATATATAAATTGTTCTTTTTTTTTAATAGGGTTGCCTCGTAGCTTTAGATGGGACATATATTAACGTAATGGTAAGCACCGAGGACAAACCGAGATATAGGACTAGAAAGAGCCAAATTTCGACAAATACATTGGCCGTGTGCGATAGAAAAATGCGGTTCGTATATGTCCTGGCGGGTTGGGAGGGGTCAGCCGGGGATGCTAGGATTCCGCGAGACGCGGTCAACAGGGTCCATGGACTGAAAATACCAAGAGGTTAAATATGTCTCGTAAAAGAATATTTTACATGAACAATCGCATTTGTACAGATAATGTAAAATCATTTTTTTTGTTTATTTTATAGGGAATTACTATTTGTGCGATAATGCATACGCGAACAGCGAGGGTTTTCTTACGCCTTACAAAGGGGTGCGGTACCATTTGAAAGAATGGGGTGCTGGAACACAAAGGCCACAAAATCCTCAAGAAATGTTTAACATGCGGCACACTAAAGCACGCAATGTCATTGAGCGCGCCTTTGGGGTGATGAAGATGCGTTGGGGAATATTGCGGACTGCTAGTTACTATCCAATCAAGATTCAAAATAGACTTATAATGGCGTGTTTTTTGTTACATAACTTTATTCGAGGTGAGATGAGTGCTGACCCAATTGAACAACAAATGGAAGTTGATCCCAGTCTTACTGAAAATGAAGAGGAACATGATGATGTCGACTTTGTGGATGGCGTGGAAACTACTACCAGTGGGCTCGAAAGAGAGATGATTTAGCGCATGCGATGTGGTTGCATGTGCAGGACAATATTATTGTTGAATAAACATAGTTGCTACTGCAATGAGCTATTGATTTTGGCAGACGTGCATTGTCTATCATCTATCATCTGTATTGTAAACTTTGTTTCTGGATTTATCTATATTTTCCACCAAAAGCTCCTCTGTATTGAGTATTATTGCTTTTGTTTAAGTTTTTCTTTTTGTATTTTTTCGTTTTTATCTTGTCTGAGAATAGTGCCATATACTCACCATGCTTGTTTGGAATTGTGAGCATACATATTTCACATTAAGTACAATATTACGAGTTCTTGTTGTTTCATCTATTATTTTTCTACTTCAGGTTAAGCACATGTTGTTTCATCAAAATCAGATGACTTGGATTCTAGCAGTCTTCAATAGAAAACAAAGTAAACTTTTTAATCTTCAATATTGTTATAGCATTGCACCTTTAGATCATTCTCTGTGTTCACTTATGGATTCAACATATCATTACCTAGTGCATCAGAAATCTTTCAAAAGTAATTGAAATTGACTACATGTTTGCTTGCCTCTTCAGAGAGTAGGAAATAAGCAAATGGATGCATGCTGAAAGCATAAAGTACACCAGTAATGACGATATCAATATGTATTACAACTATTCTACAAGACAACTTCTTTATCTGTGAGATGTATCACATAATCCAGAGCTGTATAAGCTGCCATGATTTTCAGCTTTTATTATTTCTTTGGCGTAGCGAAAAATGAGAAATTGCAGAAAATACATTGTACAGAACATATCAGCAGTGTGTGTAAAAATATGAAAGTATTTGTCAATTCTGAAAATGTAGTACTATTCTTGGTCAAAAAGTGGATACATAACAACAGCTAGCCATATAATGCCATTTCATTCTTGGTCAAAAAGTGAATATGTGACAGCCTTGTCATCTAATGCCATTCCATTCTTGGTCAAAAAGTGAAGATACGACAATGCCTAGCCATCTTTCAAATGTGCAGTAATTGGTGTTAGTAGGGTGGCGTTTGGAGACTATATATTCAGTACATAAATAACCAAAACAAGAACGAAATTTCCCAAGCCTTCATTCTTCACACACGAAATAATCTTGCCTTTCATCTATAAGCCACAACTAGTAGCAATGTCTCTAAACATACCGCCACAAAGCACTTTCTTTTACAAATCAAATTGGACACCTGAAATTGATGCTCTGCTTTTGCGCACACTCATCTGAATGAAAACTTCTCTTAATTGGAAAGGTACACTCATACCAAGTCATTTCCTTTTTGAAGCCGAAACTGCCATCAAGGAAGAAATGGGGTGTCGTTTCACGTGGGATCAACTATATGATAGGCTACAGTTTCTAGAGAGTCGTTACCGGGCCTTCAAAGAACTTGTGCACGTCCCTGAGACGTATTGGGATGTGCACTCTAACACTGTGGTAGCCTGCGACAAAGTTTGGAAGACTATTTTTAAGGTATGTCTTATTTGATCTTCTAAACATGCCATAACATGTCTTGCACGAAACTATAATTATGCAACCTAACTATCGCGCATGAATGAAATCCATTTCTTGTTTTCCTTTTTTAGACAAATAAGCTTGCGGGAGCATACTACTATCGCGGTGAACCGGAGTTCCAAAACTTAGCCATTTTATTTGGTCAAGATGCAGTGAAGCACGAGCATGAAAATAATATTGTAGTTATTTCCGACACAACGACCTCTGTCGATGGTCAAGAAAGAAGTAACATGTCCAAAGCAGCATACAGTGAAGAGGTGTCGTCCCCAATTGGCAATGCACCCACGAAACTGTGCCGCAAGCTTTTCGACGATGAGCCACAACCATTGGACCAGGAGTCGACTAATGAGAAAGGGCCTCACTTCTATGTTGTGGGACCTGATGGTGAAACGAAACATCGCCTACAAAATGTTTATCCTTCGCGTTCTAGCGACCCTACATCGAAACCGCATGGTTCCCCACACGCAAGCTCATGTGCATCATCAAGCCCGAGAAAATGGTGGCGTAATCCTTTCAAGTAATTAAACACGGTTCATTTTTGCTTGTTGTAGTTTTATTTGAACTCTACTTGAACCATGAGTCTTATTTGTAGTTCTAGCCTATGTAGTTTATGCGTAGTCCTGGTCTATGTAGTTTACTTTAGCCAAATATCTTCTTTGTATTGGCACACTAGTGTATGTATTTGTAAAACATATTTGTGTGAATTTGTATTTCTAGACTATGTATTTGCCAAAATGCGTAGTTTGCAAATAGGTAATTATGCATTTGTATTTGCCCACTAGTCTATGTATTTCCAGCTACATAAAACTACAAATGGTGGCACAATATCCAATCGAATGTCCTATTTATATTTGCACACTGATCGATTAAAATAATTCGTGCTTAAAATCATATTTTAAAATTCCAAATACAAATATTAAAATTCAAAAACAATAACCAAATCGAATATAATTATTTAAGTCGTTTATAACTCATGTCAGGAAAAAGTTGGACTCCTTCCTACCCAAAGTTTACCTTTTCTCTTCACAAACAGAAAGATATAAGGCAAAAATAATATATTACTGCATGTTGTTGTAAATATGATCAAATATCACATTTATAATGATAAATTATCCCAACAATAACACCAGAGGGCCTAAATTAAATTTACAACAATTAATCTCAAAGCAATATCATGGAAATTGTGTTATCTCAAAAGTAGAAATTACCATATCCAAAATATACAAGCATAGTTGAAACATTATATACATGCAGCGAGCTCCAAATGCATAAATCACACACCATTACCAACAAAAGTGAATCATTGTACTGCACAAAAAAAGACTACAATTGTTTTGCGTCAACCACACACCATTACCAACAAAAGCGGATTCAAGAGGGCGCATATGACAAAAGCTATATACATGCAGCGAGCTCCAAATGCATAAATCATCATGCTTACTTCTTTCGCTTCTCATTCAGAACCCGTAATACATATGCAGGTCGCGCAACATCTGGGAGGCCCATGAACAGATCCAAGCGGTCCGTTTCTTTGCCGAGTATCTCACATACGTCGAACTTGTCATCAAGCGACAGTCCGGGTATAAGCCCCAACATATCAAAGACCTCTTTTCTTGCCTTGCTCAAATCAAACTCATATCCAATTCGTGTGGACAACGTCTGAAGTCTGGCATTCGTATCTTCGTGCATCTTTCTCAGAAGTTGAAAGATGCCATCCAGATCATCGGTCTTCTTACGTTTCTTGCCAGATTTTGTAGGAGGTTGAGTAACTTTCTCCCCCTGACAAACACTGTCTTCAGCCCCGTCGTTAGCCATTGCAGCTTGAAAGCCATCTTGTCCGAACAAATCTTCCATGCTGAAGGTGTAGTTACTACCAACTCCCATATTTCTTGTGTTGTCCTGCATGTATACATCATTGACAGCTTCCATAATGTCTTCTGCGTTGGATCCGTTTGCTCTATCTTTACCGAAAATCTCTTTCCAATCCTCATAGTACGGCCAGGACTTATTACGGATAAATCGAGCATTAGAATCAACCTTTGGAAAAATCCAAGCAAAGAACAATATAAGGAATAAGCTTACCAAAGTTTCTAAAACAACACAATGCACTAGTGATGGATTGACAGTTTTTTTAGCCACATGTACCTTCATAATTTGTTCCCACTGCTCATTATCGCATTCAACAGTGTAGTCGCCTTGCAAGTTGAATCCAACGCCGCTACGACTCAGAATGCCCTGCAGGGAGTAATAGCTCTTTTTCCATGCCGTGATCTTCGATATGATATTGGGGTTGACTTTTAGATCCGTCGTTGGGAACTCTCGTCGTATTGCTTCTTCAACCTTATTAAGGTACCCCGATCTGAAGCCATTGTCCGATTTCCATCCCTGAGCAACAAGCTCCTTCAATGACGCGAGTAGAATCTCCTCCTCTCTGACAGACCAACTACGGCGCGACCTATCGCCTGTAATACAGTGAAAAAAACCTCTTGTTAGTTCTATCTCTTTTTTGTTCTTGCAAATAGGGTATGTTTGAGTCGTATAAATGAATTATGGTACTGACCCTGAGTACCTGGACTCAAGTCTACCCTTCCTTTGGAAACTCGAGCATCATCCATAGCAAACTACATAAGAGAGCAAGATATATAGCTTCAATCACACTGAAAAAGACCAACATGTCTTTTGAAGTTCGAGAATCTTTTTATAGCAATCTACAAAGCTGAGCTCAATATTTAATTTCATTTGAATATAGAACTTAATCATGTCAAAATACATGGATTAAGCTTGGATATAAACTCATAGCAGTGCTGGAAGGGTTAAAATAAGAAAAAGCAGCATTCAACGATATCAATCTCGAAGTAGTGCAATGAAAATTAATTATGTTAGTTACTAACACTTCTCACAAAAAAAAATGATCTTCTATTAACAAGAATGGGTAGATACAAGGATTAAAGTTTCTAACAGTTCCATAACAAGTTCGAATAAGACAAAAGTAACAACTTTATACATGAATTTTAAAGATAGCCATTAAGAAACCTAAACTACAATTTCAGCAAGGATTGCCCTACCTACATAACTATTTCGCATCCCAAATCACTAATTATTTGCAAACGTAAAACAGCAAGGCATTAAACAATGAAAACGTGATAAGATTCCTACACAGAACCATATAAGTCGAAGAATAAGCGAGATTGTTCTTTTAAGTCGGAAAAAATCACAAACACATGGTGGAAAAAACCTGAACCTGTACCAAATTGAATGGGCCGAAGTGCACCTTACGAGGAAAGATGCCACAATCCCCTTCCCAACGACGAACGTGCAGTTACTTCATAATCGGAAATTGAAACTCTGCCGTAGCTGTGATTCGTAGAAAATAGTCTTCTAAACTTTGGGGTTCACGTTCAAGACAAAATAAGAATGTGAAGGGATTCACGTTCAAGACAAAAATTGGGGTTTTACATGGGGTATTTTGGTAAATTTGAAATTTTATTTGGGGTAAATATGCCCATCTCAATTTTTATCGTGATTTCTGCCTATTATACCAAACACCATTCTATAAAATCTGGGGGTTTTTTTCTTAAGTACCAAACACTCCCAAAAGATAACATATGTGGCCAAAACAAGATTTCTTATCTGAATTGTTATCATGTCTTGACGAATCTCATCAACATTAACAAACACTTCTAAAACTTTTTGCAGTTTTTCTCTTGTTTGTCACTCTGCATCGAATCTCATACTCTCACGCACACAATCACACTCGCTCACTCCACTCCCGTCTCTCTTCTTCTTCCTGACCGGCGGACGTTGACCGAGCTCCGATGCCCTTCTCCAGCGCGATTCCAATCCGCTGTGCTGCCCGCCAGTAGCCTTCTCTGCGCCGCACACCACCGCCTTCTAACCAGACTCCAGCCCGCCGCCGTCACCCTCTGGCGCCGACTCCAGTCTCCCTCCAACCTCTAGGTATGGAAATAATTTAGATAGTTTGAATTTTGAATTTTGAATTTTGAATGCTGCTAGAGATTATTGGGCGTTTTGAAATTTGAATGTTGAATGCTGAATTTTGAATACTGAGTGCTGATAGGGATTAATGGTTTGACTATTTATGTATTCGAGTATAGATCTTTAGTAGGATAAAAGCATGGAACAAGCAACATTCTCATTCTTCAGAAGCACTTGCAGTACTTAAGTCAACATTAAGATCCAGAACATGAAAAAATGAGCAAATAATGGTAACTTTTAGATAATAAAGCCCATCTAATTTGTTATTTCCATTAAACAGAACACCATAATGAATTGAGGTGTAGATTTAAGTTCTGTCTAAAAAAAGAAATATAGATGTAATTAAGGCACCGCCAGAACTCTATGAGTCTTGGTAAGGTATAGGTTGGGAGATTCAATTCTTACCTTTCCCGTAATCCAGGTATACATATTCAACACATCATCGACGATGGACTCAAAGTGAGTGGTAGCATCATAACTCTGTCATGCAGGGTTATGTAAGTACATATAAAGGAAATGACAGTTAAACAAGCGTTGATTTTCAAATAAATTTATCTACAAACTTAATGTTGATTGAAGCAATTGTCTAGAAGATCAATAGCAAGTGTGCTGTTATGTTGTCTGCTGAATGTTACTTGGAGTTGGAGGCTTGGAGCTTGCCGCTGACGCAGTGACCCAAGATATTTTTCTGCGAAAGAATTAGAATCCAGAGAGAGAGAGGAGAGATGGGATATGGATAAGATAGTAAGGGCAGTAGGATAAGATAGTATAATACGATTGTTGTATGTATTCATACCGTTGATTCAAGAATGAATTGATATTTTTCATATATATAACCTTAACCCCTTTGTCTTCTTCATTTAAGAATACACTAATTACTACGTAGTTTGGATGAAATTTTTGTAGAGGAGATTTTATATAATGCACCATGCTTGAATTTATTTAAGGAAATTTAAATATAAATTTCTTCAAATGAAAATGCAAAAAGTTATGCCCTTTTCTGTATAATGAATATTATTATTTGTCAAGTGTTGCTATTTTAGACTCTTTATAGTTTATAGCGCATTGTTTTATATTTATTGAAATTGCAGTATTGTAGACGGAGAATTCTGAATCTCTTACTCAAGTTAGCAATAGGCTAGGTCCAGATTTTGAGTTCTTAGAAGATATTGAAATACAAGAGTTAGAGAACCCCACAACTACATCGGCTGTAAAAGAAAAGGAGAATCCAAAGAAACGGAAAACAAAAGAAAGGTATGATGTTTGGGTGGAATTAAGTAAGGTTATGATTGAAGTTGACGACCCTCCAATGAACACTCAAAAAGGAAAATGCAAACGGTGTGGGACATTGATTGCAGCTGACCCAACCAAGAATAACACCATGGTAATGTGGAAACATTATGCCTCATGTTTGAAAAAGTATGAGGGCAGACCAAGTAAAACAATGCTCAACTATCAACTTAGTACTAGTGAAGAAGGGTCAGGGTCTTTGACAAGTTTCGAAATTCAACCAAGAAGCTTGTAGGATATCATTATGTAAGATGATTATCCTCGATAAGCTTCCCTTCATATTTGTGGAACGAGAAGGATTCAAGCAGTTTATGAGAGATGTTTGTCTACTTTTCAAGATTTTGAGTAGACATACAATAAGAGCCGACTACGTGAAGTTGTTTATGGAGCAAAAGGCACATATGAAGTTGTTTTTCGATTCTGGAGGCATGAGAAGAGTGTCTATTACCACAAATTGTTGGACTGCAATGAATAACACAAATTTCATTTGTGTTACAACACATTGCATCGGCAAAGAATGGAAATTGCATAAGAAATAATCAGCTTTGCAAAGATTCACAATCATAGGGGAGAGGATTTTGCTGAGCAAATTACCTTCGCATTGGAAAAGTGGGGCTTATGGAATATTCTTTGCTGCTCCATAGACAATGCATTTGCAAATGATGCACCAATTAGGCACATGACGAATATCTTTGCAGCAAGGGATGAGGTTTTCCAGAGAAAAATATCTTCACATGAGATGTGTTGCACACATAATCAATCTAGTTGTGTGTGAAGGGTTGGCAAAGATAGGCATGTCTGTGAGACGAGTAAGAGAAGCTGTGAAATAGATAGAGGTTTCACCGGCTTGATCAGATTCATTCAAGGATAGTGCAAGAATATACAAGATTGATACCTCAAAGTTTTTGTGTTTGGACATTCCGACTAGGTGGAACTCTACCATTTGATTCTAGAGGCAGCCTTGTCAAATGAGCGAGTCATGAATATATTCGAGAGCGTGAACCATGACTTTGTTCGTGAGTTAAATCTTGAAAGAGCCCTACTTCTATCCAATTCCGGTAGAAGCAATACAACAACCTCACTATTGGAGTACCTGAAGATGTAGATTGGCTTGAAGTCAAAAGGATGTGTGGTTACCTCCGAAAATTCTATCAGTTGACCCTTCTCGTCTCTGGCACCAATTATGTCACAGCGCATTTCTTTTTTAAGGAAATGTGCGAAATCTTTAGTATCATTACTCGATTAGAGAGTCATGAAGAAGATGACATAAAAAACATGGCAACGAGGATGAAGATGAAACTTGGAAAATATTGCTTAGAAGAAACAAAGTTGAATTCGAAAATGAACAAGATACTTTACATTGCTGCCTTGTTAGATCCTAGACAGAAGATGAAGCATGTGCAACATTGTCTAAAGACAGTGGATGGTGATAATAGGGCGAATGAGTTGGTGGAAGAGTTGAACAAGTCAATCTATGACTTATTTGAGTTATACCAGAAACAGATGACTTCGAATTTGGATCAAACGCCAACACTATCAATAGAAACACCTACACCAATGGTCAATGCATCGGATGATCTAGGATTTCCCGGTGAAGGTTCGTGTAGCCTTTTGGAGGTTATTGATGATGAAGAAGATATTTCTGATCGGTCAGAAATCACTCTATACTTCACAGATAAACAATACAGGATGAATGCCATTGAGGTTAAGCATTTTGATATTCTACAATGGTGGTCGAAGTACAGCCCGCGCTATCCAGTTCTATCTGAGATGGCAAGAGATATCTTAGCCATCCCTATATCTAGTGTTGCTTCTGAGGCTGCATTTAGCATAGGGGGTCGTGTTTTATCTCAATTTAGAAGCTCTTTGACTCCAAACATGGTAGAAGCTTTGGTATGCGCTGAAGATTGGTTGAGATCTAGTTCAACTGACGTCTTCCTTCAAGATGAAGAAGATGTACCAGAAACAATTTTAGAAAAAGAATATGAAGATGGTGAGTAATTTACTTCAATTTATTCTTATTTATTCCTTATTTTTATTTATGTTCAGTATACTAATTATTTTTCTTATTTTTCGTAGCTTTGGTACAACTTGGAATATTTGGGATAGGGATAGGGATAAGGGGCAATACAAGTACGTCAGCGACTGCGAGTGCTCAGAGCCAGACGCACGTGTCTTAGACTCGTGTATTTTTATTTGTATTTGGATTATGGTTCAATGTGATTTTGAGATTTTGAACATTGTTGTTTTTTAAATTGTGTTTTATAACTTGGATTTATATAATTAACATTGTTCTTTGTGATGAATGTCTTATATTTGTGTAATTGTGTTGGATTATTTTCTATTAATTGTTGGTTTATTTATTTAGTCGAAACAGGGAAAAATCAAGAAATTGAGAATTTAATAATAAATAAATTTTATGTTCATAATATGTATAAAAAGTGCATATGGTGCAATGGATAAAGTGTTTCATAATATCCAATTCGTTAGGGGTTCAAACCCACTTGGACCAAAATTGAGAATTTAAATTTTTGTGATTCGGTTATTCGGTTAACCGAATAACCATTTCGGTGCGGTTCCGGTTCCTCTCTTGGGCCTTCAATCGGTTCGGTTAACCAGTCATTTCGGTTCGGTTATAACCGAACCGACCGAATAAGCAGCCCTAATCCCTAGTACCAACATCTATATTGCAAATAGCTAAACCATATAGAGTAGTAGTGAACGAAATACCTCGAATAGATACGTTGACCGCTTCGAACCGCAGAAACCACGACATTCTTTGTCCGTTCGCCACTCGTACGAAAACTTGTGAGATCTACATCACCTGAAATTTGAGCTCCTCCGCCCATCAGGGGTGGATGAAATTTAGACTCGAACCACTGTCTATGAGGAGTTGCACCACACTGTTGTTAATATCATCGATTATCCTCATGACTTTACTTCTACTCTCTTCGAGTACTATCTTCAGAGAAATAGAAGCTTCGGTTTTCTTACAATCTTCATTGTACTTCAGCGGTGTCTCATTCTCTTCTTCTCCAATACATCCCAATAAACAAGGCTTGAGCATTTTTACACACATGATCGCGTGTGAATTGATCATCACCATTGTAGCATAGGTTCTTGTCATGTCGAACCTGCATTTTGGCCCAAGATAATCGTCGTGTTTATAAAGAATTCGTTGTTACCGCCGATGGTTAAGGCTGTGCAAATGAGGATACCCCTAATACAACAGTAGATTTCGGCAGAAGCGAAGGAAGATGTGATGGAAGGGGAGACAGATACAGCGATGGTGGGTGCCGGAGGCAGAGAGGGAAAAGACATAGCGAATGCGGAGGCGGCAGCGGTGGGTACATGACTTAGACGCGAAAGCAAACGCGACCACAACAGAATCAGAGACATAGGTGGCGAGGGTATTGGAGGAGGTGAAGTGGAGGCTAAGCGGATGTGGCGAATGGAGGCTGAGCCGAGGCAGAGACCGGATGAATCGAGGGTATTGGGGGAGGCAACGAGAAGGCTGACCGGCGAGGCAAAGGTCAGGCGATGAGGCGATGACACGGGGAGACCACAATAAAAATATCACCGAGCACGGGAGTGCTCGGTATACTAAATTTTAATTCCACTAAAATTTTGACACAACTTAAAGACACTAAGGTTAAAATTTAATAGGTTACCGAGTACACTTGTGCTCGGTACAACAGTACAAAAGAATATATTTCGTTATTTTTTCCGCCATATTTTTGGCACATCTTAAATGCGTTAAAATTAAAACTTTAATATGTTACCAAGCACAACATGGTCGGTAATGCAGTACAAAAGATTAACTGAGCACGACCGTGTTCGGTATATTTTTCGATGTCATAGCTTAAACACGGTAAAGTTAAATTATTTTCAAGCCATGCTCGGTAAGGCAGAACTAAAGAATACCGAGCACGTTTGCGTTTGGCAAAGTTAAATTATTAATAGATTACTGAGCACAGCCGATAGCATTTCTAAAAAAGTTTCAAACCAAATTTAATACGATGTAACGCAAATTAAAAATATTTTATGAAAAAAATACTAATTAATTACAAAATAATTTGATAAAATTATCACTAAAATGAGAGATAAAAATGATTTCATATACTTAAATCTTAATAAACTTCAACAATGAAAATTGATAAAATAGTCTTCTTCTTTAGTTTCATTATTGGATACTAACTCTTCTTCATCACTACCATGAGCATTATTCTCTTCCTCGAAAGCATCTTTATCTGTAACGTCTCCCAAAATTTGAATCATTGTTTTACTTGGGTCATGGCGTGGTCGATCTACGAGTTACACATCATCAGAAATTTTGTGTACTTCAACTTCGTCTTCTTGGAAAGCTATGTTTGTGACCTCTTTCGTAGTGTTGTAACTGACATTGAATTTCTTTTGTCGAACCTTGAAAACTGCTTGCCAGTTAACCTTACTTTTTCTTACTTGGAAATGGTACGAAGTAAACTTGAGATGCTTGTTTGGCCACGGCGAATGGATCATATTTCAGGTACTCTTTCTGAATGTTCACTTTTACTATTTTATACTTAGAATGACAAATGGTACCGCCACGTGAAGCCGGAGCCGGACTATACCATAAACAGTTGAACAAGACGACTTTTTTTTATCAGTAATGCACGATATTCTACCTCCACAATTTTTTTTTCAAAATGCCATAGAAGTCATCCTCATCTAGCTATAATTGGACCCTCTGATGTAGACACCACAATTCATTATGGATTTATTCTTCCCATAATAGTTTATGTGGTATTTGTATCCATTAACGAAACAAACATTGTAACTCTTGGCCGCATTTAGTGCTCCCTGAGATAGATAGTACAAATGGCTACCAGGCGGTAAGTTATTCCGACCATGTAAATGAAACACTTAATTAATAATTGACATGTGTTTCAGTAAAACACTGTATAAAGAATATAGAGCAAGATTTAGAAAGCTTACAAATTCTTTACACCATGATGCATAAATATATTTCAATTGTTGCACAGACCGACACTATTATTCCTAGGTTGCACTCACGCAATTGTTCGATGAACATATTATTTTATACACAAAAGTATATCCGAGAGCATATTGTGCTCGGTAGTTGATTTGGTGGAGAAGAACAATTTGGTGTGTCCAATTTAACGCAGTTTTCTTTCAACAATGACACTTGATACTACTATATTTCATTTACTTGTTCTTATTGTATAAGATTGAAATAAGTTTTTGTTCATAACAAATGGATATAAATTGACAAACTTTACAAATATTAGTTTGATAAAAAAAATACTTTACAAAAATTCATTAATACAAAATAATTGAATTGTAAAAAAAATCAAAAATCTATGAATACAAAAATATATCTATAAAAATTTTAATTGTACACTAAGTTATTTTTTTTTCCTACCGAGGGTTCCATTAAAAATCTTATAGATTGTTTTTTGTGTTCAAAGATTTTATCTTCACAATTCTATTCTATTTTCAGTCTTTTTCTTCTTCTCCCAACATGTTTTTCTTCTCCTAACATAAATCCTTCTTCTGCCTTCTGAATGGATGCACCAACATCATTCAACATTTTCTCCTAATTGTCAGAAGGCGGCTTCTCGGATTGGGGCTTCTCGTCTAATCTCTACACGTCAACCTGATAAGCCCAAATCACATCATCATAACCATCATATGATGGCTATGTTCATAGAAGCTTTGTTATAAAAAGTTATAGATATGCTACACAAAAAAAGACGTGAGGGCCGCTAGTGCTCCGCCAATGGTGGAGGAGCAGCAGCGAGGCAGCGAGGCGGCTGGATCAGAGGCGGTGATGGTTGTCATAGAGGCGGCAACAGGGTTGCATGGCGGATGCAGTGGGCACATCGGTGGGGGCGACTTGGCAGTTACGGTGGAGCGGGGCGACATTGGGGTGGCACCGGCATGGCAAATACGGTGGGGGGTGGCAGTGGAGCGGGGCGGCGTGTAGTGGAAGCGGTGTGTTTTCTAACATATGCAATGGTAATTCATAAGAAGATATTACCGAGCAGCACCAATAATTGGTTTCACGCTCTTAGCCACTTCACCCTCTCGCTGCTACCGAGCACCCGGTGCTCGCTATACGGAGGTGCTCAGCAACATTTCCGAGCACACTGTGCTCGCTATCTGTTCTCAGGGAAATTTTTGCGTCATAATCTACCGACCACCTTACAAGCTGGTCGGAAGTAGTTGCTAATGCCCGGTTTCGAGCACCGCCGTGCTTGGCAATGCCACCGAGCATTGACGTGCTCATAAACTTTCCCAGGAATTTTTCGCGCCACAAGTGGAGATACTCGGAACGTAGTCGCTAACACGTAAGGTTTCCAAGGACCATTTTTATCGATGAGTTGCCGAGCACTGCAGTACTCAGTAATCAGTTAGAAGATTCAACTCGATGATGTTCTGGCAAATGTTGCCAACTGTATTTATTGTGCTCGCTAAGTGCTCGGTAACTGTGAAGGTATGATCGATAAATGCTCGGTAGGTGCTCGCAAACAGGAGACTATGGTGGTGCTCAATAATCGGTGCTCGGTATTCGGCGCCTTTTTTAAAGTGGCGAAGATATAATCATATTCCTAGCTTTACATACGCTAAATTTGCAACTGGAATTCTGAAACATCATTCTTGAATCTGTGACAGGACGAGAGAAACTAGGGAAATGGAGAAGATCTATGCTCTATGGCGCTTGGATCATACTCTCTGCAGATAAAACCATTTTTTGGCGATAAAGATCCATATGCTGGACGACTTCGCCTCTCTATCTTGTTCCATTTGTTTCTATTATGAAAATGGTAATCCTTTTATGAAACATACTCATAAAAATATATTTCCAGATCTAACATATTATTGTAAGAATCAAGGTCTAATATTTGGCTGTTGGAATGTGTATGTCTTGTGTAATGTGTATCATTTTTCTTTGTTGACGAGATAAGTAATCCGTAGCTGCCACATTCGGTAGTTCGTAGACCACGTGAGTGAATTGAATAACTGGTGTTTCACTCCCTGTTTAAAATTATTTCAACTATAATAAATCGATCTTATCTCTAAAATATATAGTCATTATTCTAAAAATATGAAAAATGAAACAAAATAAAAATTGAAACAGAATACGATCTCTAATAATTTTTCTACTAGAATGTCGGACCAGACACGATACTTTCTTCTATCTCATAAATCAATATTAATTAATCCATCAATTTCCCAAATAGTATATACTAAATTGTGATACGAATTTTAATAAATATTAGAAAAAATAAGTGGAAAAGATATTGATAAAAAATAATAAAATTAGTTCCAAAATAGTAACGAAATAAGTGTATCACTACTTTATAGGAGAATAATTTTTTTTATATGTACCTAAAAAAATCATTTTATATTTAAAACATTACACATTGCAAAAACTATTTGTTTAATAATAGTATTACAAATTAGTGGAGTACTATATTTTTAGAGTAGACTACAGTCTCCACTACAACCTAGGAAAATGAACCCATCCTGTCCTAACATTCCCAAAATCATTCGCCTTCTTAACCGCCAACTACCTCTCTCCCTCCCTTTCTCTATTTTTGTTTCTCTCTCATCAACGTTCTGACTCTTTCTTTCACCTCCCCATATTCACTCTCCCTCCCAATTTTCCCACAATGATCAACGTCTCTCCTCTTTCCCATTTCCCAACTTCAACACAACACTAAAATTCTCATCACAAAAAAAGAAAATAGAGAAATGGACGATCGCCCCAAAGATCCAGACATCAAGGCGCTGGAGGCGATATCCAACTCGCCGCCGCGCCGGAAATCCCACTCCTACAGCCAGCAGCTGCGGACGATGACCGGCGGCCACCACCCCCGCCACTCGAACCACCCCCGTAACCACAGCCTCGACGAGATCGACATTCTCGGCGGCGGCAGCGGCGCCTCCGACGAGGAAGACTTCTACCGCTACCCCATCACGACCGGAAGTGTCGGCGGCGCCGCCGACATGATGGATTACGTTGGGATGGGGGGAGGCGGCAACGGCTTCGATGAGTCTCAGATGCTGCCGAACCAACCGCTGCCAGAGTTCGTTGGCAGCGGCGGCGGCGTCGGGGTGTTCAAGGCCCCTATTAGAGCTGCGATGCACCCCAACCGGCCCCCGTGTCTCGAGATTAGACCTCACCCTTTGAGGGAATCTCAGGTTGGATATTTGCAGTTTTTGAATATGTTTTTGGCGGTTATATTGAAAATTATCTATTATCCAATTATGTAAAATATTTAATTTTCTTGATTTTAAACGTCTGGGTGATTCAAGTCCTTGGTTGTTTTTATTTTGGGTAATTAACTATAGTTAATTGTCCACTAATGCACGAATTTTAACTCATTTTGCGATTTTAACACAACTTTTGAATAATGTCACCATAATTCATGATTTAAATGTATACGAGTGTGTATGTCAATGTCTTTTATGTAGTGTACGTCATACTTTGGGAAAATGTTCTTGATTTACTTTGATATAGGTGCATTGCGTGTTGCATTGTGCTTAAAATTTTCAAATATGGATGTCGGCTGTAATGGATCCAAAGAGTGCAGCATAGGTTATACTTGTTTTTACGATCTCGTAGGCATTGTTGCCTCCACTTGGTTCTCTTCTTTGTGTTTTAGGACATTGCTAACATTGTTGCTGCCATTGTAGCCTCATAATCTTCGTTCTTGAAGTGCATTTGATTATTTAGTAGATTGTATGTTTGCTTTCACAACTCATTAAGTTGATGTGGTTTGGAAATAGTGAAGATAAATGTGTGTGAATTTCACAGAAGCAAGCTCTTACTTCTACCCTAAAATAATGTCAATAAAGAGATTTTTTCACTTAAATCGGAAGTTTCAACAGATCAAAATGGAAAGGAATTAATAAAACAATCCTCGAAAGGGAATTCTGTCATTTAGACTTATTAAGGTCATAGGGTTACTAATCAGAATTTTGTTTGTTTGAAAATTTCTCGACAAAGAAATGAGATTTGGGATAGCAAGTGAATCATTGTGTACTTTGCTTGATAATAAGTCTAGAAAGTGTAAAAGAATCTAGAAGTTTCTGGACATCCACAGGGCGGAAAATTCATAAAGACTATTGCTAGCACAGACACACAGCTGTGGGCAGGGCAGGAATCTGGTGTAAGAGTATGGAAGTATTCAGACACATTCGATCCAGGGACTGTCACGGGGACAGCAGGGCGAAGGCTACCAAGGGGAGACGAGGAGACAGCCACATTTCACGAGTCAGCAAGCACGTCTCAAACGCTCTGCTTGATGGTTGATGAGGGGAGTAAGTTGGTTTGGAGCGGACACAAGGATGGTAAGGTTCGTTCGTGGAAGATGGAGCAGCAGTTCACAGATAGCAACGCCTTCAAAGAAGGCTTCTCTTGGCAAGCACATAAAACTCCAGTTCTTTCCATGACAATGTCTTTCTACGGTAAGTTCTTTTTTCCATTGGTTTTATTTTTTTTTAATCTTTTTGATATTTGGATGATGCTTATTGTACCACTAAATGTGTAGTAGTGAAATGTTATATTCTTTTATGTTATGTTTTGCTACATCAGTGCAACGTCATTGTTTGCAATTTTCTCCTGATATGACTTTATGCCGTCGGATGTATAAATCAAGACTTCATTGTGTTGTATGTGGTGGTGTGTCCATGCTGCAAACTACTTCTACCTCTCTCTCTGTTTCTTATAATCTCTCTGCTTGTATCAAGGTGATATATGGACGGGCACAGAGGGCGGCATGATAAGGATCTGGCCATGGGAAGCTCTCGAAAAATCTCTTGGACTAACGCAGGAGGAAAGACGAATGGCTGCTCTGCTGGTCGAGAGATCAGTTATTGACTTGAGAGCTCAAGTCACTGTTAACGGCGTGTGCAACATTTCCTCTTCAGATGTGAAATATCTGTTATCTGACAATGTTAGAGCCAAGGTTTGGGCAGCAGGCTCTCAAACCTTTTCACTGTGGTACGTTGTCTCTCTCACGTTCATCTCCGACTCAAGAAAACTGAAAATCTGATCATTTCTAATAAACAGGAACGCCCGGACAAGGGAGCTTCTGAAAGTATTCAACATAGATGGTCAGATTGAGAATCGTGTAGACATGCCATCTCAAGACCAGCCAGTTGAAGATGAGGTGAATGTTAAGTTTGTCTCCAAGGGAAAAAAGGACAAACCACAGGGCTTCCTGCAGAGGTCACGCAATGCTCTGATAGGCGCTGCGGATGCTGTTCGTAGAGTAGCAAAAGGGGCAGGAGCTTTAGTCGAAGACACAAAGAAGATTGAAGCAATGATGATTGCTGCAGACGGTGTCATTTGGACTGGTTGCTCGAACGGACTATTAATCCTTTGGGACGGGAATGGGAACCGCATGCAGGATTTCACTCGCCACCCTGCTGCTGTACAGAGCATCTGCTCTCACGGTTCGAGGATATGGGTTGGATATGCAACGGGCAACATCCAGATACTAGACCTCGAAGGAAACCTAGTAGCCGGTTGGGTTGCACACAACGAGCCCGTTATAAAACTAGTCGTTGGCCACGGGCATCTCTTTAGTTTAGCCACACACGGCGGCATTCGGGGGTGGAACATATCCTCTCCTGCATCCATGGATAGCACATTACGGCAAGAACTATCCGAACGAGCAGACATGTATACGAGGCGGGACAAAGTGACCATTTTGGTTGGAACGTGGAATGTTGGCCAAGGAAGAGCTTCACAAACGGCTCTCAAGTCTTGGTTGGGATCTGCAGTCTCCGATGTTGATATTGTAGTTGTCGGGCTGCAAGAGGTGGAGATGGGTGCGGGCTTTCTTGCTATGTCTGCAGCAAGAGAGACGGTACGCCTATAACTACACCAAATGTGTGATTTCAATGATTTTTTGAAATTAGAGTGGAATTTTTTTTACTATTGAGTTTGCATTTTAGGTAGGACTAGAAGGGAGCTCCGTGGGGCAATGGTGGCAAGATCATATCGGCAAGGCATTGGATGAAAGATCTGTCTTTGAACGTGTAGGGTCGAGACAGCTGGCTGCCTTGCTGATAGCGATTTGGTAAGATTTCTCTTGAATTTTATAGCTTTCATACTCTAGGGGGTGTTTACTTTGGGTGATAGATTATATCGACAATATATATAACTGGGTATTTAAAGGACCAGACAATTAAAGAAGCTCAAAATTGTTCCTCAAATTATATGATAGATTAGCCTTTTATTATTTTTAAAACATTTATAATTATGGCCCGAGATCGAGAATCCAGAAATTGAAAAATGAATCACCTCAACGAATTCTTGCACAGATATTCTGTTTTTACTTGATTTTTTTTTTCTCACCTAAGATCTCATGCCATAATTTACTAACTTTTTCAAAATTTGGGATTTTTGAAAAATAAATGTTAGTTGAGGACATTTTTTCAAAAAACAAAAAGTTCGGGACAGAAAATATATCCGTTTTGATGCTCAGGTGGAAAAAATATCCACGTAAAGTCCACATCCCACGAGGTGACTTGTCATTTTTTTCACCAGATTCTTGACGGTGGTATAATTTTTTCAAGATATACGTAAGTTGGGGACATTTTTCAATATATCGCGAAAGTTGGGGACACAAACTGTACATATCCCTTATATTTTTATGGTATACATTACTTTTAGTCCAATGTACATGTTTTTTCATCAATGTCTCAAACTATTGATAACCAAAGATGAATACTGCATAGATTAACTTGGTTTTGTGGACGGCCTCACTTTTCCGGTATTGAAACGTCGTGGTGGAAATGAGGTATTGGTAAAAGGCAAATTGGCTTTTTTTCTTAGTACAATTTCTAAGCAGGTTCCCGGTTGATAACAAAACCTTTTTGTATTTAAAAGTAGGAGTTGTCCTAGATTTGAAAAAAAAGAAGTTAATTATTGGGCACTAATCTGTCGATACCTCTAAAAACTGCAAATACTTTGAACTGGAAAGTGATATTTACCCTTTGTATATTTTTTTTATCTATCCAAGCTATCGCCCAAAGTAAATACCCGATATTTGAATGAGCTTCCATCTCGTGATTTTGTATGATTATGACATAATTTTATAGGTCACTGTCGTCCTTCCTTTCAGGGTAAGGAAAACCATCCGGCCGCATGTCGGGGACTTGGATGTTGCTGCTGTCGCATGCGGTCTAGGCCGTGCAATAGGAAATAAGGTAAGTTGCTCTAGTTCTCCCTTCATGGCCAAATCGGCCTCATGGTAATTTATGTTGTCTCTGCATTGATACACGAGCTTGGAACACGCTTGCAGGGAGGTGTAGGATTAAGGTTGAGAGTGTATGATCGGCTCATATGTTTTGTAAATTGTCATTTTGCTGCACATTTAGAAGCAGTAAACAAACGGAATGCTGATTTTGATCATATTTTCCGAACAATGACTTTCACTCGGTCTACACATTTCTTTGGCAATGCTGCTGGTATGCTGCGATGCCTCTACTTGTCTTGCTCTCTTCTTCTCTGCATATATTTATTTTGGCTGCTTTATTCGTTTGGCTTGCCGTGGCTCCTCATTTTTGCAGCTGGTGTTTCATCGGCTAATCAAGCGCTCAAAAACTCAAATGTATGGGCGCATCACTTAGTTTTCGAGTTTTTGATTTGTGAAGGTTTGGCGAGTGAAATTTTCTTGTGGTCTTTTTTTTTTTCTTCCAGCAAACAACATCTACTAGTCCTGAAGAGGCAAGGCCTGATCTTGCTGAGGCTGATATGATCGTCTTTAATGGCGATTTTAATTATCGCCTATTCGGCATTAGTTATGATGAAGCTCGGGACTTGGTTTCTCAGCGAAGCTTTGATTGGCTTCGCGAGAAAGATCAGCTACGAGCAGAGATGAAGGCTGGAAAAGTTTTCCAAGGGATGCGGGAGGCCCTCGTTAGGTTTCCTCCCACTTACAAGTTCGAGATAGGAAAACCGGGTTTAGGAGGTAATTCAATGCTCTTACGAGGGTGTTTACTTTAGGTGACCACTTGGATAGATAAAATAATAGGGAAAATTACAGTTTAATACCCGAACTATTGAACTTTTAATGGCAATGTCCCAAACCATACATAATTACAATATCTCAAACTAATGGCCCTTTTAACGGAACTGTCCGGAACTATACATAATTGCTATTAAATATGTGAACCATCATAAAAATAATAAACTCCAATCATGGGAAGATCATGTGGCTTGTCAAAAACTATTATTATTATTAAAAATTTAGGAAGTGAACGGCGTTGCTTAGATGTTAGCTCATATTTGTGTTAAAATCCACGTCATCCTCTCATGAACCAGTTAGTCTTTTTGTGATAAGAAATTGATTTTTTGGACATTTTTGTTAGTGTTGTGTTCATGTATTTATTTGTATGTATGTGTAGTTCTGGACATTTTTGTTAAAGTGTCAATAGTTTGGGTATTTGATTGGAATTATATATAGTTCGGAAATGTTCTGTTAAAGGTTAATTGTTTGGTTATTAAACCATAATTTTCCCAAAATCCATATAGGGTAATCCTACCATATACACTGATGGACTGAACAATTTTGAGCTTGTGTGATCATATAATGGAGCAAATACTCAATTCTATGATTTTATTTTTCAATATAATTTATAACTTGTAGTAGACTTCCCTCAGACTAGTTTACTTTCGGTGGTAGGCTGACAATTTTGAGCATGTTTAATAATGCAATCCTTCAAATGCTCATATTGTATTATTGTCAATCTTATCTGTCACCAACTAGTAAACATCAGGATATACTAATCGAATCATATACATATTAGGTTATGATTCCGGTGAGAAGAAACGAATCCCAGCTTGGTGCGACAGAGTTCTGTATCGTGATAACAAAGCAGGTACGATGAAAGAATGCAGCTTAGATTGCCCCGTGATCGCCTTCACATCACAGTAAGCCTTGATGCTTTTAGTTGTGCTCCACACGACTCGTTCTTCCTTGCTCATTTCATAGTGATTGTGGTCTTGTTTTGATCTTGCAATCAAGGTACGAAGCTTGTATGGATGTGATCGAGAGCGATCACAAGCCAGTTCGTTGCAAGCTCAACCTCGACATTGCTCATGTTGATAAAACAATTAGGAGACAGGAGTTTGCGAAGATCCTCCTGACCAACGAGGAGATCAGGTCGAGCATCGAGGCGCTGCGTTTCGTCCCCGAGACTTCGGTCAGCACAAACAGCATCGAGCTCCAGAACCAAGACACATTCAACTTGAAAATCACCAATCGAAGTGCTGAAGAGTGCGTGTTTTACAAAATTGTGTGTGTGGGACTATGCGCCATCAAGGATGACGTAACAGAGCCTGAGTACCGCCCACGTGGATCGTTCGGTTTCCCACGTTGGCTCGAGGTAAACTCTGAGTTCTAAATTCTTTCAAACTAGCCGTTAGATTTGAAGGGGTGTAAATGAATGGAGTCGAGTATTGAAACTTCAATAGTGACTTGGAGCATAGAATCTTAATCGAGCATAAATGAGCATAAAATCTACTACTATCATTCTGCTATTTTATCAATTATACTTACTTTAAGGGCAACATCTCAACTCACTTACACTCCTAGATAGACGTGTCCTTTTTAGTGCCAAACCTAAGCTTTGGACTTATGAAACAGGTGACACCCGCGGCCGGCCTGATCCGACCGGATCAAGTGGTGGATGTATTGGTGCATCACGAGGAGTTCCACAAGTTGGAGGATCTTGTTGAGGGAGTTCCACAAACCTGGTGGGCTGAAGACACCAGAGACAAGGAGCTGATCTTGGTGGTGGCGGTACGAGGCAGTTGCTCCACCGACGTCAAAAGCCACCGTGTAACTGTCCGACACCGCTTCAGCGGGAACGCGATTCGGATAGATCAAAGAACCAACCCTGCCAAAACACAAGAAGGCAGCTCGCACCAGAAATCATTCTGAGATAGCTCAGGTTGTCTAACCTAAAATGTCGCATGTACCATCAAATTCGAGATCTTTGGCTGGCTGCAGTGTGCGTCGTTTTTGGCTGGCTGCATATTCGTCGCCGTTGCTAAGGTTGATGTCTACCAAGAACATGTCAGCATTGTATTGATTGTTGGCAAAAAGCTAATCAGAAGGTACATATTTGTAGAAATGGATAGACAAATACGAAATTCTTTAATTTGTTTGGAATGTAATTAAGCCCATTTTGTGATCAGATATTTACGGAATTGGATGCTATAATTGAAGATGATTGTGTGGCATCTCGAATTGTTACGTGATAATTTTCTATTAGCATAATAAATAAATTCCTAATTCTAGTAGAGCATAAAAACTCCTTGGATCTTAATCACGCTCAATCAATTGACTTGGACTCTATATCTAAAAGATTAGAATATTATATTATCTTTCAAATTCCTAATTCTAATATTTTTTTTGAAAAGAATAACATTTTTATTTTGTTTAGATGTATTGATAAGCTCAAAGAAAATATAAGATAGAAAAAGAAGTTAAAAAAACGGCATTTTTAAAGTAAAAGTTGGAAGGAAGTAAGAGAAAGATCTTTTTTAAATATCCTAAAATTTTAAATGTTTATAACTTATTTATGTTAAATTCATAATAAAGGTATTTTCATGAGTTTTCTTTTAAGATGCATATTGTATACTTTTTCAGATAAAGTATTACAAAAATACAAAAAATACATTTTAGATTAAGAAAAAGAAATAGAGAAAAAGAACATTATTAAGCATTCCTCCAGACATCTAACAGATCTAAACATTACTTCCTTTTATTTAGATAACAATTAGCCGATTTTTAAATAATTTTTTTGCTTAGTTTTTCTCAATTCCAACCCAAAGACTTTCTGGTGTTCACATTTCATGTATTTGGTTTACTATTAATTAACATTTTATCACAAAATTGCTATTAAAATCAATTTCTAGTCAATTTCAAATTTAATAATATAGATTAAAAACGCTCGGATTTCAATCATGCAATGATAGTAATGATATAAACTCCACCATTTATTGAATGTGAAAGTAAATATGTTACATCCAACAATGTGTCTCTCGATTTGGGAGTTGATAT